>ML119913.1:0-39998 GCA_003788565.2 Ascobolus immersus RN42 | reverse complement strand
CTTTAATCAACCAGCTTCGAGCACTTCTTAGCATTGTAGTTGTTACAGGCACAACAGCTCTTAGTGCCTTGCTATACGAAAGAGGCAGAACAGCACATTCAACTTTCGGAATACCTGTCGAACCGAATACAACAGAGCTTACATCAAGAATCTCTCCTCGGTCAGGAAAGGCCGATCTCCTGCGAGAGGCGACTTTAATTGTATGGGAGGAATTTCCGATGGCGAACAAGGCTGCAATTGAGTGTGTAGATGTTTTACTTAAGACTTTAATGGGTAATGGAAAGCCCTTCGGGGGAAAGGTATTTGTTGCAGTGGGAGACTTCCGACAAGTTGCCCCTGTGGTAAAAAATGCAACAGGTCCAACTGCTACATTTGATAGCTCCATACGATCCTCCTACCTATGGTCAGCCTTCCAGGTTTTACATCTTATTCAACCTGTTCGGAATGCAGCAGATCCAGAATTCTCCAACTGGGTGGATACTGTCGGGGAGGGAGACAGCAACGAGGTTGATTTTGCCGATATTGGCCTGCTGAGAATAATCCGAACAGAAGAAGAAGCAGAAGCATTTTTATACCCTAATGAGGTCTTACAAGATCCTGTACGATGCAGCTCTACAGCTTTCCTTACTTTGTTAAACCAGGATGTCGATGGGTTCAATTCCCGAATTTTGGAAAAAATAACTGGTGCTGAAAGGGTTTATTACAGCTACGACCGAATTAAGGAAACCGAAGGCGAGGCTATTGGGATACGAGAAGATGCAATTACAGACTATTTATCTTTAGTTCGGGGGAATGGCATCCCAAGCCATGAGTTACATCTGAAGAAAGGTTCTGTATGTACTATCATGCGAAACCTATCTATAGAACGAGGATTGGTTAAGAATGCTCGCGTCATCGTGCAGGAGTTGCTACAGCATTCAGTGCAGGTTTTTTGTACCGAAATACCAGACAGCAGTTTATACTAATCGGTTGTAGGTTTCATTACTTAACAATCCATCTGGAGGCGAGCAGTCAGCCTGGATACCAATTCCTCGAATACTTTTCGAGTTTAATCCTGGATATGTCCCATGGTCGATTGAGAGAAGACAGTTTCCTTTACGACTTTCGTATGCTGTAACTTATAATTCCTGTCAAGGTAAAATCACAAGCTAGTGATATACTTGAGGTTTAGCGAACACTAATAGAGTATAGGACTTACACTTGATAGAGTTGTCTTAGATGTACGAGTTAACCCATTTGCACATGGACAGCTTTATACAGCTCTTACCCGAGTACGAAAGAGAGCAGATTGTGTAATCCTCATCGGCGATAGGGAAGATGCAATCGTAAAGAACATTGTATATAAACAACTCTTACTATAGGCGACCTACCCCTTTAATCTATATACATATCATGATTCTAAGCACGAGGCCCAAAGATTGCCTCCTGTAATGCCTCATCCTCAGCTATTTCATCATCGTCCATACCCTCTTCCATATCAAAAGTATTTTCCCTCCATTCCTCATCTTCCTCATCCTCCTCATCCTCTTCCCCCTCCTCACCACCCCTCCCACCCCTACCAGCACCCCCAATAGCCCCCCCATTCCCACCGACACCAGCTCCCCCACCCCCTCCAGCACCAACACCTCTTACCCTCATGGCGATTGCTAGACATTGTCCTCGCTGTATTGCTCCACCTCTATCTGGGTCTTCTGGATCTGGGTCTCCATCTCCTCCTCGCAATCTTAATGCAGCCCCCCCCTTTGTCTTCCTCTGGCGATTGCTAGCCTGAACAAAATCAATGTTTGGAAGCGAGGTCCCATGGGCATCTCCTGGTTTCCAAATGACAGTCCGATTGCCAGCCCCATGAACCCGAATGCCATACTCAGCAATATAAAAGTGTTGGCCAGTACTGAAGTCACCTCTTCTCAAAGTGGTGAAGGACGAGCAGAAAGTGGTGCGATTCCTTTCCCTATGAACATAGCGAGCATAGTTCTGGGCAATGAGTCCACCCGATGGAGCATGATCCTGCAAATAGAAGGTTTGGCGAAGACCTGATCTGGAATCTGGTACTGAATAACCCTTTTGTTTGCCCATGTCATTCATGCGAGGAAGCTGAAAGACTGTTGCTGCTTTTTGATAATCTTCGATGTACTCTGGTGGCATCATCCTCTTCTGGATATTCCAGGTGAATGCGAAGACCGAGCTGATATCAGAAGAAAATCTGCTCCAGGTGTTGTCGATGTCCTGTTCAAACAACTTTTTGTCCCAGGTTTCCGAATGATTGGTGAGAGACTTAGTCCAGTTGTTGGTCTTTCCACCGATCTGTCCTCCAGTCCAACCGACACAAGAGATGCTTCCTGGGTCCTCCAATCTGACACTCTTCAACCCTTTGCATCCAAGAGCAATCACCGAGTCCATCCACTCCAACACCTTCCTATCCTCCTCTGGGATCACCTCTGAGAAAACAGCAGCAACGAGCTCACCATTAGAGTCCCTGAAGATGACACTCTCAAAGGGTCCGACATCGTAGGTGAGGTCTTTATCCTTGACGAAAGTGAGAGGAAACGAGCGAATCTGGCCCTTTTTGCCTCTTTTGTCTGGAAGCCATGGGTTGGTATCTAGCCATTCCTTCCATTTGGTCTTCACCTCTGGTTGGTCATAGATCCAAGTGTCGAGTGGTGGAAATGGAGATTTGAGGCGATCAACTGTAACAGTCTTGACATTGCGAGCCTGACACCATGTCTCATGTGAATCCTTTGGTCCAATCCCGATGGAAGCAATCATTCTGTCCCGAGAGTTGGAATGGCGAAGGCGAGCAAGGTGTTGCTCCCGAAATACTGCACGAAGATGGTCCAAAGTCTCTACTGGAAGCGAGATACCTGGTCCAGATGTTAGTAAAGGAAAAGGATAAGGGAAATATGAGTTACCTTTAGGAATACCACCATTCGCAGCGAACATTCCCTTAAGCGATAACCAATGGTTCTTCCCAAGTCCGAGATATTCACAGATAACAGCAATGTGTACATCCTTGAATCCATTCGCAATACATTGCTGTAAGTTCTCCGACTGGGCGATAGCTTGAAAAACAAAAGGCCAACTTGGTGGAGCAAGAACCTCAACACCATAGCTTTGTTGATTGGGAGTAGTTGGAAGCTGGTCAGCTGGGACAAGCTGGGTATTGCGAGTTGATCGTTGCCTTTTTGGTGCCTGTGGTTTCGGGACCGATTTGCGCTTTTTGGGGGGCATTCTGTACAGCAGAAAGTTAGTTTCTGTGCACATGCGATAGCGAAAGAGCCAGATGAGAGACGAGCGAAGAGGGCGAGCGAAGAGGGCGAGCGAAGAGGGCGAGCGACAGGGTGAGCGACAGGGCGAGCGACAGGGCGAGAAGGGCGAGAATGATGAAAGGGCGAAGTCTTGCATCCATGAAACACCAGTGTAGCCCAGAGGTTATGCCAGAAACGATACTATACTCTCCATGAATGGTTGCACCAATTCGAAAGTAAAGTGTACGTCTTTATTCTTGCGACATTGACCAGGGGTTCCAAAGAGTAGACACAGATCAGAATAAGCTCCATTTCGAGGTTCTGCAGCCCTGATTGAGACTCTGAATGGTTGGTCTCTTCCGAAACAGATCAAACACAACCCAGCAGTTCTCCATGGATAGTTACACTAATCCGAAAACATACTGCTGCTGAATCTGATACCATTTGACAGAAGACCCCCGCAATCATAAGCCCAATCAATCCATAGACAGGTGTTGTGGTAGCGATGGCGAGGTGTTGCCAATGTGGTAGCGAGGGCGAGGGCGAGATGTTGTAATAGCGAGCGAGCGAGAGGAAAACAAGCAAACAGACTGAAGAACAGAATAAAGAGATTCTTTACCTTGAGAATAACAGAAACTAATCCAAAAATTAGAACCTAAAGTTATACTGCAATAGGAGCTCATTAAACATACCTATTTTTGGTGTATGTTGCGCAGATGCGACCGTGGTTGGGTTGTTGGAAGAATGCGACCGTAGTTGGGGTTGTTGCGTGAGATGTAAAGGAAATGGAGACAAACTGCGAAAGAAACGGACTCAGCCTCGCTTACCTAATCAAGCCGCTCCAGCCTGAGCCGCCCGAGCGTCCACCAAACACCAAACGGAGAAAGAGCGGCCGGAGGCCGCACAAATCTTGTATACGATAAACCTGGTATGTACGGCACTTTACGAATACGTCTCACAAGAACGTTTTGAGTTCTCATTTTCCGCCGCAACGACGAAGCCCGGAGTGTTGGGGCGGGTTGGTGTGGGCGCTTGGATAGATGAGGATGGTGAGATCTGGTTGGTCGACGTGAAGGCCCCAAATTCTGATGTCAGCAGTAGTGTCTGAGACGGCCTTCCAGACGTCTTCTTTCCACGAGGAATGGCCTGCACCTTCAAGCACGAATAGCCCGAAATACAAACCAGCAAACCGGATCTGGTAGCGATGACCGCGAACTTTTGAGGTTGTCAAGGGCAGCTGACAAGGGTGCAGAGCGCTTGTGGGAGCACTTTGGGATTACTACCCTTGCCCGCGGAGCCTCTGGACCCTCCACGTATAGCATGCACTTTGTGCTTACTCTTCATCAACTATTCATAATCTGGCTTCCCCCCACTCCGATTCTGGGCTCTTTTCTTTGCACCTTTCTGCAATTATATTCTATTCTTGCAATCCGGTGATCTTGTTTGATCCGCGATTTCGTAGTTCTTTCAGATTACCTTGCATCTTCGACTTGATTCTGGCTTAGTCGTCGTTGGCTTTCAGACATCTCGTTGATCGAGCTCCTATAGTGACCTGCACAGAAAGCTGTTGGAAACCACCAGAAATTCGCTGCCTTTCATTCGCCCAACTCAATACGTACTCGGTCTCTACAAGAAGACGAACATACAATACCAATGGAGCGACCCTCGAGCAGAACTTCCAAAAAGTCATGGCAAGATCAAACTGGCTCGTAAGTTCCACCATATTGCGCAAATTCATGGCTAACCTAGTTTTCCAGCCCAAAGACCGGCAAGGCTCGAACAATTCGGATCCAAGAGGTCCAATTCCAAGGCTATACTTCCCATGGACGACGAAGTTACAACCTCACGGTCAAACTCGGCTCTCTGTCACACGCTGTTCTTGTCCATGACCCTTTCGATGCGGAGCAACACAAACGGCTGGCATGGGCCCTCGAGAAGCACGCCAAAAAGGCGCCATTCGAAGCACATCGGGCGTCTGAGTTGTCAGAGGAACTGTCGATTTGTGCAACATCATTGATGGACCAGCTGAAGCTGAAGGATATGATTGAGTCGGTCAGGGTCGAAGGGAAGTCAAGAGCCAGGTGGTATGTTGATGTGGAAGCAAGCACGATATCCGATCACGACATGGTGCATGGCATACATTGGGAGGTTCTGGAATTGCCTAACGCGCTGCCCACTGGGATCCGGAATAACCACCAGATCATCGTGCGGAGGAAGGTACCGATGATGGGGATACCGTCGAACCTGGATTCGATTCCGATCAAGTCGACAACATTCAACATTCTGCTGGTGGTTTCTCATGTCGTGGAGGAAACGAGTGATGGCAGCAAGCAACACAACCCAAGACTAATTTCGAGGCCGCTTGCGGAGCTTCTTGCTAAAATCTCGAAGGAGTCTGGGAAGGTTACTGTCAACCTGGAGATTGTACGACCTGGTACTTGGAAAGCTCTATGTGAGCATCTGGAGAGGAGAGAGAAGGGTTATTTCCATCTTGTTCACTTTGATGTTAGAGGGAAGATTAGTGATGAAACAGGCGGGAGAGAAGAGTAAGCCGACATATATTGAGAGCCTGGCATTTGAAGTCTAACTTATTATTAGGGCATCACTTGCTTTCATGTCTGACAAGTACGTTTCTCAGCGATCATGGAGGACGGCAAGCGAAGTAGCGGCTCTCCTGTCATGTCATAATGTCAAATTCGCAGTCGTCAATGCACCACGATCTTGTCGAGCCTTCGGAGTTGCAGAACCAAATCTTGCACAAACCTTGGTCAATTCCGGCGTCCGAGCTGTTGTTTCCTTCCCATTCAAAACCCTGGATGCAGCTTTGGACCGTTTTATTTCAACTTTTTACGCAGATCTTTTCACATCCTCCTGGGACTTTGCGGTTGCAACGAATACGGCACGGCGAGTCCTCATGCGAGAACGGCTTCGAAGCGGAAAGTTCGGAACGGATGTCAGGTTGGATGATTGGATTATCCCAGTTGTTTACCACAATGGAGGAACTCAGATCCAGCTCGAGGGAGAGATATTGGAAGGCCAGATTCCAGCAACTCGTGCAAGTTTTCTCAGTCGGTTCGGATCAAGCAACAAAGTGGCAACAATTGCGAAGCAGGATGATACATGGATATTGAAGCCAAAGACCTTCGGAGATGGAAAGAAGCAAATTTCGGACATCTTCCTTACAAGAGGTACAATGGTAGGCAGGGATCTTGAGATTTTTGAGTTGGAATCTAGGATGCTACTGGAGACAAACTCGATGCAACTCAGAGGTGCGCCCGGCTGTGGGAAGTCAACGCTTGCTGTTCATCTCTGCTGGTGGTGGAAAACGACAGGATTGATCAAAGATTACTTCTTTTTCGACTATTACATGCGACCCAGTCTTTCACTCGATTCGATATTGCAGAATATTTACGCGTCCTCATTCCCACGACCGCCGGCACCCGAGAAGGAAGCAAAAGTGAAGAGAAACAAGAGTGACAAAGGAAAACCCGATCGAGGAGTGAAGGAAAGCAAGGACAAGGGTCAGAAATCTCCAGTTTGGCATCTGACCCATTGGCGAACCGCCTCACAAGATGCACCAGCAACGCACATGTTTCCGGAAGGATGGCAAGAGGCTCTGATCAAGCATCTGAGAGATAATCGGTATCTGATTGTGCTTGACAGTCTGGAGTCATCCTTGATCGATGTAGGCGCAAGTGTCGATGAAAAGCAAGCAATGAATGAGTTTTTGATGAGGTTGGCCGGCGGCAAGACAATGGTGCTGGTGATTTCGAACAATGTCAGCGGCAACTGCATTGATAGGAAGATTGCAAGCATGGGAACTTATGACCTCCAAAAGATGAGCTGGTGAGCATTATCCAATCCACTTCCAAACTTTGCTAATTTACTGTAGTGATGATGCCATTCTTCTCACAAGAGCATTCGTCGAAAAGTACGGCGGCAATCTCAAGAACTTTGACGGAGAAGAAAACGTCTGGTACTTGCGACAGGTCCTCAAACTTCTTGACTACAACCCACTCTTATTGGAGCATACTCTGCCGGCAATCGTCAAAGAGAATAGATCGACAAAACAACTTTATCTGCACATGCTTCAGGGGTCTCTCGCTTTAGGCACCCTTCAGTCTGCTGCTCTCTACGCTGTCAAGTCAATGCGGATGATTGCTGATCTCATTGAGGTCCTGGATGATCAGTCCAGAAGGCTTCTCCTCTGTCTTGCACCTTTTTGGACAGTACTTCCAAGAGACATTGATGCCTACTTTGCGCTTCTTGTCTATAATAACGCAATTCCTTCTGCTGTCTGGAAAGAGTCTTTCGATGTCGTCAAGGACCTGAAGGTTGGCAGGAACCAAATTGATCACATCAGGCTTCTCCTTCGTCAAGCTGGAATTCTTGGAAGTTATGAGCAACTCCTCCGGTCACTGGAAGGTTTGGACTTGCTTATACGGCACGAGACATATTATGAAATGCACCCTTTGCTTACAGTCTTCCTTCGGCAAACTGTTTCACGGGAAAAGGAAAACGATGAGCCTGGCCAGGTGTTTGACTACAGGGCTGTCACCAAGAGTTTCATCGAGTTTCATGAGCACCGGGCTCAGCATTGGAGCCTTACCCCTGACGACACCTATCACGCTTCGGTCTTGGCTATCCGAGAGGAAACGACGAATTTCATATCTGCTATCAGCTTGGCTGTTAATAGGAAAGAAACTGAAGAAAGCTTCATCTCGTTTCCCATTCATACATACGGGCGCCTTGCTGCTATGAGCTTGGTGGATAAAAATGTCATCACGGCTCTGCCTACCCTTCAGCAGCTCTCTGAACTGGTTATGGCAAGGTTTGCCGAGATTAAGAGCCACAAGCCACCGAAGAAAGTCAAGAAGCAACACATTACACCAGCTCTTCTCGTTTCGAACTGGCTTGTACAGCTCTATGCGGAGCAGAATGAAGCAGAACAGTTCAAATCTCAGATCGAAATGAGCTTAGCTTTCATCCAACTCTGTGGTGTCATCGACAAGAACATTTTGCCGGAGCTAAGTATTGTCGAGGAGCAAATGGTCAAGATCAAAGCACATGCTGTGTTTGAAGGCTTGATCGAAGGTATCAGGTTGAAGAAGCCATGGTCTAATTTCTTGTGGGATATGCATCCGTTTGCCTCTAGAGTGGACGATTTGGATATGCTTCTCCATGATTGCCGCCGGCTCCATTCGGTTGGTACTCAAGCTCATCTAACAACATTACTCAAGTCGCAACTCTCGTCACAGTTGAGGAAGGATTTGTTGGTCCATTGGTCTTCGGTCTTGAAGAATGTCAAGGATGGTCCTCTCGAAAAGTTCCTACCTTCCTTTACTTGGGTAACCGATGCGCTCACTAGTGAGATGCCGATTACTGAGGTCGAGAGGAAGAAGAGGAAACTTGACAGGATCTTCAGGACATCCCCGTTTCTGGCCTATGCTGATATGCTTCGGTCGGTCCTGCACGTCAATATGAACGACATTGATGCTGCTAAGAAGACACTGTGGCAAGGAGTGGAGAGATGCAAGAGCCACAATGCTAAGGCGCAAGAGATGGTTCTTCGACAACGGTTGCTAGAGATTTACTCACAAGAGGACAACTGGAAGGAGGTTATTCACAATGCGGAATGGATACTCGAGTTCATCTTTCCCGGATCGGCGTATGCCAATGAAGTTCCGGAAACACCAGAGACACCAATGGTGTCCATGTTCAAAATGCCAAAGATGAAGAGCTCGAGTGGAGCAGTAAAGGTAGAGTTCACAGTCGAGGATCTGCCTTACTTTGCGACAATCCTCTACCGGCTCTCTATGGCATACTCCAACCTCAGCAAGCCCCATGGAAGTGAACATTACGGCCGCCTCGTTCTCAACATCTGCTCGTATCTCTCGACATCCTCGTCATACCTGAATTCAGAGACTTCTCTTCGGTGGATGCAGATCCACACGGAACGGGTCACCGGCTTGGAGTACAACACTCTACAACACCTCTCGACTCTCCCTACCATGCCAGATAGCAAGAAAGGAATCCTCATCGTCCGAGCTCTTGAGATTTACCACACCGACTTTGCCAGCGAATTCCTCCCTCGAAAGCTCCGAGGAATTCTCCTCCGTCGGTTCACGAACCTGATGCTCTCGATGGAATCAGGCGCAGACAAGAAGTACAGTAGTCCAGAGCCTTCTCCAACCGGTAGTAGTGGCACAGACGTCAGCATTGCGCCTTTCTCTCTCACATCACCTGCTCTTCCGTCTGTGGCACCGCCACTTCCGCCATTGCTTACCCAGAACTATATCCGTCATCGAAACACCCACATTGCCGCATCTCACCCGTTCAACACTCTCAAGAATGCGTTATCGAGAATGGCAGAGTTGGCTGGTTGTGATCCGGAGATTATCGATGAGTTCCTGAGAGATTGTTGGGAGATGGAGAGGGGGATTGTGAGAGGATGGGGCGATACTTGGGGGAAGAAGGTATGGGATGAGGCGGAGCTGTGGATTTTTGTGCCCAGCTCGACGAATGGGGGTTATAATGGGCCCAGTAGGGGCAATGGAGCGGAGCAGGGCGTGTTCTGGGGAACGAAGTGGGAGGGTGGGTTGAAGGGACGGAGAGGTGGCCTGTAGGCTGGCCTATGGGCTGGCCGATGGGATTATACCGGCCCGGTGTTCTTATTCGTTTGCTTGCATGTTTTAGCATTCTTATTCGTGGTGTATTTCTTTTTATTTGCATGGTTGGTCTTCTCAGGATGTTTGCATGGTAGGTTTGGTTGCTTTAGAGTATGCGTTTCTAATAGATCTCCTTCTGTAATATCAATTGTTTTCACCCTGATCTCCGCTATTGACAAGGTTTCTGATATCTGACAGGATATTTAAAAGCGAACAAATACCTGTTGGTCCGAAGCAGTGTCCTTCTCCTCCAAATCCATCAACGTCTTCAAGCAGGACTCGTGGAAAGCCTTGATCTCCTCAACCCTCTTCTCCACCTCCTTGGCCTTCTCGACATCCCAGTCACCCCGAAACATCTCTATAATCTCGGACGTGATCTTCTGTTTGGTGGCTTCCTTCAGAGATTCGATGGTATTGCCCTTTCGTACTGGTGTGTCCTCCTGATGAAGTATCCCTCCGTCTTTCGCTTGCTGCGTCTTTAATCCAGCTGTCGCCGGGTCGGTTTGAGTAGTAGCATCTGAGCTTGCGTGGATCTCCGACGAAATGGACTGACCCTGGTTGCTGGAATAGAGGAACGTTGTGTAGTATGCAGGGCGGCCAGCCGTGGAGCTCAGAATTGCCGGTTCATTTGGCGGGTTTTGGTGCTTCCTCCTAACGTGCCCTTGGATGCTGTGGGCAAAATATTCAACTTGGTCACAATTGTCAAACGGGCATCGGAACCCGTCTTTTCCAAAGCTGTGAATTTCTCTCGAGATGAGGAAGGTGTTCCCGAAGATGGTGAGAAGTGCCAGGTCGTCGTGGAACTCCTTGATGTGAAAGCTGAGAGCATCCTTGGAGGCGAAATCGGGGCAGTCTTGAACAGGTTTCGACTTCACGAGAAGGTTGTGACGGCAGTACTCGCAGGGGAAACGTGTGGCTGGCTGTGGAGGAATATCGGAAGCTTCGGTAGCTGGTTGGTGATTCCCATCGTTTGCCGACTTGACTGTTTTCGAAGAAGTAGAGAGCGACATTGTTTGGGTGTGGCTATTTGGTGACGAGGAAAGCTGGAGGAGACGAAAAGCTGGCCGCAAACTCTGCTGTGAAGGAATGAAAGAGAAGCAGCTGGAACAGGAAGTCGAACAAACGCTGAGGAAGAGCGGATGGCTGCATGAATGAGCTAACCTGAATAGGCTTATCGATAGGACCAAAACGGAAGTAAACAGACGAGAGAGCATCATCCCTGGGGTAAACCTTTATTTCCATTACAGCATCCCACCTTGCTGTTGTATTTCTACTTACCTAAGTAAGTACTTAAAGGCAAATGATACCAATAATAATAATCTGACCCGTAAACATGCTCACACTCCACGGTCCTGTCTTCTACTAAACAGATCCGTTCTAATTCATGTCCGCCAAAGTCGCCAAGCACTTCTCACAAAATTCTCTGATTCCCTTGATCCTGGCTTCAACATCTGTTGGATGCCGAGCATCATACCAATCACCCGAAATCAAAGTCTCCTGTGCCAAATCAATCTCCTTGAGTGTCAGATCCATTAATCCCTCCATTGCTTGGTTCCGTTCCACCTTCCATTGTTGTTCCCATTGTTGCTCCCATTCCTGTACCGACTCGGCGCCTGTGCTCGATAATACCTCTTTGATCACCCTCAAGCTTCTCTCGCGATACGCAGTGAGCTGCTCAATCCTAGCCTCAGCCTCCTCTGCCTTCTCAACATCCCACTCTCCTGAGATCATTGTTTCCATTTCCGTAACAATATTCTCCAATGCTGTCCTATCCAATCTCTCCACTCTGGTTCTTGCTTGAGACAATTCATCATCTTTCTCGAGGAGTTGTTCGTCCATCCGTTTTCGCTTTCTACTTCGGGTCGGCTCCTCTGCGAGTTCTGGCGCCGTTTGTGCGATCGTATCCGTTGCCTTGCTGTCATGTGTCCCTGCAGGGCAAGACGGGCCGAAGAACACCTTTAGCTGAGGGGCAATAAGTAACTTCGGCGCATTTTCTTTTTGGATGTGCTCCTCCTCCACATGCCGTTGCAGCCCAGCAGCATCTCGAAACGCTTGACGGCAGAGGATAAATTCGACATATTCCGAAGACGGAACCTGAACGTCTTTTTTGATCGTGATGCCTTCGAACTTTTGGGTCATCTTCGGCTGGCCAGGAGGTGTAAGCCCTCGAATCCTGTTGGATGCGTCTGTGAAAGGACAGTAGAATACCACAGGTCGGTTTCTTTCTTCCGGTACTTCGCCCTTAAAAGGTTCTCGCTTGACAATAAAAGTGATCCCGAAGAATGTAAGCAAGGCGTACTTTTTATGGGAAGTGAGATAGTGTGTCTTGTAAGCCTCCTCGGTCTTGAATCGGGGCGTATGATCTGATGGCAGGGACCGTCCTATTAGGTCGTATTGGCAGTACAAACACTCGATGTTTGGTACACCTTCTTGAGCAGGCTCAGCGGCAGGTTGGTTGTCTATTTGTACTTGTGGAACTTCGACGGCAGGTTCGCTGTCTCCTCGTCGACACCCATCAGTGTGATCATTGCCATCTTGTTGAGGCCCATCAGCGAGCTCGCCGTCTTCTTGTGGAGGTCCAGTGGAGGGCCCGTTGTCTTTTTGTCGAGTCTTGTCGGCGGGTTCGTTGTTCTCTAGTTGAAGTCCTTCGTCGGGCTCAAGCTTTATCTCTGGCGGCTGAGAGTTTGGGCGAGACATTGCTTTCGACGTACTGATATTCGGTAGGATAAGGTCGTGAAGGATATTCGTGTATCGATATCGTTGTGAAGAAGTGTAAAGTGATATGATGAAGGGTAACGTGGTGAAGAATAATGTTGTGAATGGAAAGTTTGAAAGTAATGAAGATTTTGTAAAGGAAGAGCTTGTCGGGGCTAGAAATAAACCGTAGAAGTTTGCTGGAGAGGGGCTGTGAAGAGGAAACTGAGATGGGAAGTCGAGATCGAGGATAGAAGGGGCAGGTGTCTGCGATTACCAGCTAACCAAATTGGGCTTATCGATAAGCTCTTTGAGGATGTAAATGAGGCAGGCGCGCGATGGCTTGCGTCGAAGGGCCTGTAGTTTCTCTTGCTACTTGCGAATGTGCCAACATCAACCTCCTGTTTCCACAACATATTAGATTGATCTAGTTCCACGAAGTAGGCTACCTAATACTGCCACAGGTATTCGCAAAATAAAAACCTTACTCCCTTGCTAGAATTCAATCACTTGCTGAGCTCCAGTGTCCTCAAATCCCTTTAAAGCGCCCAATCACTTGCCATGGCCTGGAAGACTCGCTTTCGCATGATCCCACTATCCACCCAGAACCATCTCCTCCACTCGTCCTTCACGCTGTCCTCCTCAAATGTGCGAATGCTCGTGCCGTTGTGTTGTGAATTCTTCTCTCGTTGTATCTTCTCAGCTTCCGGCAGAGTTGTATGCAGACGAAGTCGATGAAGATAGTCGATCATCGGTCGTCGGGCTCGAGTTGGTTTTGTGACTCTTTCTCGCTTTGCGATTGTGGATGGTTTGATTGTCGACTCCGGGAAGAATTCTGGGAACAGCTTGGGTCATGTCGCTTCGTTGCCGCAGTGTGGCTATTGGAATCCTTCTATTCGTCAGCCAGCCATCATCTCGAATCTGCCGAAGTAAACCATAAAGGTTGATGAATGAGACAGTTCTCCACCTCGCCTGAACATCCTGAAGGGAAAAGAGAGTTTGGAAAAGAGGGACTGACACTGTGACTGAATGCTATCTTCGAACGGTAACTGAACTCACATTCGGCTCCTCCAAGCAGGCCAGGACCTGCTCGGATGGCGAAGATGTTCCTGGTCGCAAAAAATGTTAACAATAGCCTCTTTGTGTATGTGTTTGTCGTGTATTTGTCGAAAGCACTCTAGGTAAAACCGAGAGCAAGGGCGGTCGGGTGAGGATGCTGGCGGAGGCTCTGGGAAGGCATAGCTTTGAGGGAGTAATCGTTTGGCGACGAGAATATGAAGAGAAGTTGAAGTGAAGCAAATTTGGGGATGGCGAAATGTTGACTGCGGGGGAGGTGGTAGAATCTTCCTGAGGTTGCGGAGACTGTCCCCGAATGCATACGAAATCGAGGGAAGCGTGGTAGAGTCGACGCTAACTAGATGTGGCTTATCGATTAGATTAAAGCTTGAGAAATGATAAGGAAAGACCTACGTTCGATTCTCACATGAGAAGATTTTTGCTTCTGTTCACCGAAGAGTGCTCGTACTCGTACATGTATAGTGCAGATTGTCATTTGCTTTCGTATAAAGAGTATTGTTTTGTCCTACTTGGTGTGAAGTGAGATATGCTCGTCAGAAGCGCTCGGAGTCTCATCATTTCCGTCCTTCATTACCATAAGCATTTCAACGTGTAAGTACTGTAGGGAAAAAAAAGGTTACAACAGTCACCGGTCACCAGGCCCCTTGTTGTCAATTTTTGACCTTTTTGTCACCAGCAATTCTCAAATTTGTTGTCCAAATTTTACAAGTTGTCACCAGTCCTCTTGAACAGGTTGTATGTGACTCCCTAACTTTTACCCTTTTTTTGCGCCCAAAAAGAGGTCACTGTTCAATTCTCCCCTTTAGCATAGTAATTTTGTTGCCTAAAAAAATCAAGTTGTCACCAGCTCCTAAAATCTGTTGTTAAGAAAAAAAGAGTCACTGCCAAAAATCTGTTGTAACCTTTTTTTTCCCTACAGTAATTGCCAGGTTTTGGTGAAAAGTACTCCCACTTCGTGACAGAAATCCACAAGCAACATAGCTCCGTCCCCGTTCGTACATCAAAAGCGTCGATTCTTGATCACCTAGCCTATGCCTTCTAACTTTAACTGCATATCATGCGACATCTTTGGTACACAATGACGGTTTGATGCCATAGAAAAGGGCGCGGCAGTTCAAAGGATTAATGTTACTATAATCTTTGTTTTCAGTGACAATCACGTACGGCCATAGATTGAAGAGGATACGGGATCCCGTCCGTTCTCCCATAGTCAAGCTTCAAGTCGCCAAGTCTGTACTACGGTGGGTGACCACGCGGGAATCCTTGGTGCTGTACGATACATCGTGTCAAACTGGGTCATGACTTCAACTTCACGTTTTGCCGATCACGACGACTCCTTACTTATGAACCTATTCCGTAGCATACTCTACTCTTTTCTGCACATGTGCATCTCCATTCATGCCATCCATCCTTAGGATCGTCTATTCCTGTTCAGGTTCATCCCATTTACAAGGTCTACCGTAGAACTTTGTGGCAGGTGTGTACTCCACGAGCTGATAGCGATATCATGTAAACTACTTACGACCATGCGTAATTGGAACTATGAAGAACTGCTCGTATGTCGAATTGAGAGTTCTCGCAATCTTCCTGGTGATAGATCTTAGCCCTAGATGTCCATTCATACGTACTAAGGAAGTCTCTGAGGCGTTGAACTGAAGGTGCCGAATTTACGTACATCAATTGATCAATCTCAGTCTCACCACCTCTTCAATCTGAGGGAAAGAGCTGTTGATAGATAGCGCGGGAATTGTGGGCTCACAAGGTGTTTGAGTAGACCGTATGCACGTATATCGCCTCGCGAGCTTGCTGGGCGATAAGGCTTTCTCATTCCAAATGCATACTTATATTTCACGTTTCCGGTGGTTAGTACAGCATCGCTATTCGTAATTCCTGAGCTCATTCCCGGATTCCCTTTAAAATCCTTAACGTACGACTGCGTTGCTTCGCGTATACTGTCCTGTTAGAAACGTGGATGCATGTGGATACCTCCGTACAATGCTTCTTGTTAAGAAAGAAGGCTTGCTCCTAGAAAGGTGCATCAAACCACCTTAAGTAATTATAAGGTTAATTGTTGCATAGTACTTGTCTACACAGGTCTCGTACTAAACTCAGATTGATCACTCTCTCCTCTGTAGATCTGGCGCATCCCCATTCGTGCCACTCTCTGCACTGCCCTGCTCCTGCTCATGTCCATCCCCTTATAGTTCTTTGAGTCTTCTCGTGGCTTCGGCTTGTTGGTGCACCGGGTAAGCTGCGTGCGGTAGTCATGTCCTGAGCGGCTAGAAGGAACGGAGAAGCATGGCTCTGATATTACAATTACACAGCGCCTCTGAATTGCGTATCGGATTTCTTTCTTTTCAGTGCTCTCGTACTACTTGCCCCTAAATTCTTTTAAGTAGGATGTGTCCTTAGTTTCTAGCATCTCTTCTTACGTGTGAGGGTGGCTCGTGCTTACCTCACTCGTCATTGTAACAAACCCATTCGTGCCAACTTGAATCTGTGCTTGACTCTTTCCAACCTTGCTTACCTCACTCGTCATTGTAACAAACCCATTCGTGCCAATCTGTGCTTGACTCTTTCCAACCTTGCATCCTGATTACAAGAATCCTGTACCACCACTTTTTCTCGTATACTGATAGTACTTAGCTTGTGTGTTGTCACATGGTGCCTTCGAACAGTGGTAGATCTGACGATATGGCCTATGTCGAAAAGCATAACTCTATCGTCTCACGCTACGACCCGCCTTCCAGGTATCAGATCCCTTCTGATATAAAAGCTCATGCTAGACGTAGTACTTTTGGACCAAGCCCTGAAGATGCGTAAGCGTATTCATGGAGAGGAGAATGCTGAGACGTGACGGGATCGATTGCGAGTAATGCATTGAAATAGTAGTGCTTCAACGTACATATAATTGATAATGTTTGAAATGCATATGGGAAGGAAATGTGTCGAAAGGCGGCGTTTATAACGTGTGGTAGTCGGTCCATTCAACTCGCTAGACCGTATTTCCAAAATCACTGATCCATACTAGTTACACTGCATCCCCATTCGTGTTCTTCTTTGATTTCCTTCAAGTTTGATTTCCCTCATATGCATCTTGTCTAGGGAACTCCCCTTACAAGCCCTAACGTGCACGGAATTTGATGCATAACTTGTATTCTCAGTCGCTCTGCCCCTCTGCGTGTGTTGAAGCTCTTCTTATCAGCTTATGGCGGATCCATAGACGCCCTAGGATAGACGTGGAGCGTTGTGAAGAACGTTGGAAGGTGTGTGCCCAGGATTGGAATCCGGAAGGGACAATGATGATTCGTAGGCCGGAAAAACGAACTCTACAAGCACTGTGACAGCTCGTATGCGACCATTGAGTTCCTCCTGCGTGCATAGCTATCTCCTCCCACATTTCACTCTGGATGTGGGGCTTTATAGAGAAGCAGCATTATCGATAAGTATAAATATGGTACAACATGGAGTTTCGCAAGTAGCATGGATCTTTCTTGCGTGACCAATCGTGATCTGTTCCCTCAGGATGCCAGCCCATGAGGAAACAGTTGAAGTCATTACATCCCCATTCGTATGACGTATGGCTCTTCGTCTATTCTTGCTGAGGCTTATCCCCATTGCAAGACCTACCGTACAATCACTTGGTGTTTTGGTCTGATCATAGCGTTGGGTTGATATCATGAAGTAAGTAGTCTCTACCCTGCGCTGTACTATTCGTACGAGCGAGAAAGAAACACAACTCGTACATGCTCTTTGAGCTGCCTTTGCATGGCGAATCTCCTTCCAAACTACACTCTGGACATGGGCCCGGGTCTTGAAGTAGAGGTGCAAATGTGGAAGGAAAGTGAAGATGTTGGAGCGTTCGTGGGGTTGCTGCCATCTTGAACATTCTTTACGTGAACTCAGGGTTCTCTTCGGCTTTAGTTCGTCTTTCCCGTGGCGGAACAACTGGAGCAGCCGGATTACATCCCCATTCGTATCACCGCCAGCTGTCCCGACGTCCTTCGATTCTTGTCGAGGTTCGTCCCCTTTACTAGGCATACCGTACAGTCAACTCGTGTTCCGTCCTGATAGCAGTGTCATACACGTGTTGTGGTAGTGCTAGGTGTTCGTCCGTAAGCAATCCGATAGGCCTATAGGGAAGACATGCACAACTCGTGTGCGGTAGTTGAGGAATTTCACGTGTACTAGTACGGCTATCTCCTTTCAAATGGCACTTCGGACGTGCATTGTTACCGAGCATAGATAGAAAGGAAGAGAAGAAAGATGTAGAGCGTATGTGACGTACTAGTAGGCTAGCTTGATCGTTTCGAATTCCTGTGAGTGGGCTCATTCCCTTGCTCAACTCTTCTCCCCCGTGAGGCATTATAATATTATGTCTCCATGCATGCAAACACTTGGTGTAATGCTCTAAACGTACTTGATTGGTTTGCGGATGGTTCATTTTTTCTACCGTAGATTATGCTGTACTGCAGAGAGAGGAACATTATACGTATGCGTGTACTGATGTCCTTCTAGTGCGTGTCTGGTTTCTTCCCAGCATCACTCTGGACGTGAGGACTTGCTATGTCGACGAAGATGCAAGTAATAAAGGAAAGGAAGCCGAGGGAAGATGTTGGAACGTACTGGACTCGGAGTTGCTAGTTGCTCTGTACTTGCACATTCTTTGCGTGAGCTTCTTCGATGCGTTGCTCTTCTTCCCCGTAAAGCTCTATGTGGTCATGGATCACTAGCACTCTGACTAATGTTCTGATCGTATCCCGAGCTGCGGTAGAACTACCCCTCGTGCAGTGAGCAATGCACAACGGCGACAAGCACAGCTCGTATGCCAGCTGTAGTCACTGCCCTTCCTGCGTGACCGCTCTCTTCGAAGCTTCTTAGCATCACTCTGGACGTGAGGGCTTGCGATGTCGACCAAGATGCAAGTATGGAAAAGAATCCGGAAGGCCTCCTATTTGGACGTATTGTCGTCGCTTGAGTTTTCTTTGCATGATCCTCCCCCCGCACATTATTTCTTGCTCGTGAGGAAACACTTGTGGGAGCCTGAGTTATTACATCCCAATTCGTTTCGTCGTTGCCAAACAGACTTTGCTTCCTGCCTAGGGTCCCCATTCATCCCCTTTCCAACTCCTTCCGTGTAGCCACCCGGTGTATTGAACTGATCATGACGTGGTTTACGTGAGTGAAGTATCATTTCTATCGTACAGCTGGTCGTACGTATTGACCGGGAAAGAAACATAACTCGTGTGCGGTCATTGAGAACTTTCTTCGGCGTGAACGGCTTTCTCCATGCGTCTATCTCCCTCCTAACATTGCTCTGAACGTAGGGCTTGCTAGCTATGTCGATGAAGCTGCAAGTAAGGAAAGGAAGCCTGAAGGCATAATGCTCAAACGTGCTGTCCCTCATGGGCTCTTTGTTTTCGTGAGCCTCTTTCTAGGTGCCGTTATTCTTGCCCGTGAAAAATTATCGTGGTGGTGCAAGGGTATTACATCCCCATTCGTACTGTGTCATCATCCTAAACTCGCTTTGCTTCTTGCCTGAGTTCATCCCCATTGAGTTCGAACACTACCGTAGCAACATCTTGTTCTCTACAAGTGCTCCGATCGGATTAGCCTGAGCTGACGAAACAAGTACTGAACGACTGTCAGAGCAGTACAAAAACAGCTCGTGAACGAAGCTCTGGGCGACACGTCTCCTGCAGCCATCACTCTGGACGTGGGGTTGCTTGAAAGCAATCGATCGAGCTCGATTGGAAGTGAAGGGAGGATGTTGATGCTGAACGTACGTACAAGAAGGGAGTCAGTAATTCGGGTGTTTGTTTGCGTGGCATCACTCCCTGACCAGTTTTCTTGCACGTGTGGAATTTGAACGATTTCATCCCCATTCGTAAACACACCAACTGGCCTCCGCTCCGAGTCTACTCCTCCCGAAGTACATCCCCATTACAAGCCCTACCGTGCTTTGCCAGCGAATGTTGTCATGATAACAGCGTGAGCTAACGAGCTACGGCTTCAAGTTCTATCGTAGAGTGCACTACCAGAAGAGAACTCCAAGAAAAGCTCGTGGCAAGTCTCTGAACACTTCATGCGTACCTGCGTGAAAACTTCCTTGACATTTTTCTCTGGACGTGCGGGTGGTAGTACAAGAATGGAACGGAAGGTAGGATGTTGGACCGTTCCGTCCTTTTCTTCGCGTGGTCTTCTTCCGGTATTCTTACTTCCCCATGAGATTCGAAGCACTACGTTTCCATCATGATGCAATCGTAGCTTGGGCCGATGTCCCTTCACTCTGACCGTGAGATGAGCGACGGGGTGGCAAAGACAGCTCGTATGGTGCTTTCTGTACGGTCAGGTCTTGCCCTCCTACGTGGAAAGTCTTGAGCCACTCACCCTGGACGTAGGCTCGTCTTGCTATGCTTGATTGGAAAAAAGGGAGAATGGTGAACGTACGTGTTCGATGTTAGGTAGTCGGAATGTTTGTTTGCGTAATGCTCTTCCGTGAAACTCCTGAGTTCTTCCCCGTGAGTCGACATGAAGAAAGGCAACACTCGTGTGGGTGATGTTGTTTGTTTGACATGGAAAGAAGCTTCGAAGATGGTGATGGATGGTCTTGAACATCGCTCTGGACGTGCTGCTTCAGTGGCAAAAGGTAAGGGTGTATTATGATGATGATCGTGTTGTCTGGTGCCTGGCTGTTTGTTTGCGTGGGCCTTTCTGATCACCCCTCCGCAATATCCATCCCCGTGAAAACCGCTTTGGTCGATTCTGTTGGCGAGTGATGTTGTTTGACTCTTGGACTTTGGAAGGAAGGTGGGGGAGGATGGGTTTATATAGCCATTTGCGCCTAGGCTTCTCCGCAAAGAGAAGGTGCAGATTCGGCTGAAGAAGGAAGGAGCTTGCGAGGAGATTCCGGAAAAGGCAGGAGAAAGCAGGATGTTAAAGCGGAGATGAACGTCAAAACAAGCACAAGGAACAGGAGCGGGAAGCAACAGACAAAGAACAGTACAGCAGAACGATCTCTTTCCGCTCAAAGAAGCTTCATCTCCAATTAACCAAATACAGTAATAAACAACTTCACCAACCGCAAAAAATTACAAAACATTAAAACAATAAGGTATCCCCCATAATATACAAAGCCTCCCAAACCCCCACCAACCACCAAGTCCTCCCTGCGCTGCTTCCAGCCTACCATCCACCTCCACCCTCTCACTCACTCCCCCCCCTCCCCTACATCCGCGCAACAACCTCCTCAATCGTCCCCGGCTCCCCCAACAGCCCCACCGCCATCTCCAACCTCGCCCCCGCCCTCACAACAAAATTCCGCCCCTCCTCCTCCCCCCCAACAATAGTGCCCCCCTCCGTCTCCGGCCTCGGCACATCCTCCTCCTCACTATCCGGCGGCCGCGTAAACCTCTCCGCCAGGCCCTTCTCGCCGGCAATCTCCCACGCGCGATAGCACCCCAACAACACCCTACTGGCACTAGCCCACCCCGTGATGCGATGGATCTCGCGGAGCTTATGTTTCAGCCATTCTCGTTGCGAGGCGTGGCGGTATTGCACGCCGGCGAAGAAGAGAGGGATGGTGCTCTCGATTAAGCTCGCTCCACGCGCGGGATTAATCTGTTCCGTTCCTGACTCCGGGAAGAGGCCGGCGGTGATGCGGCCGATTGTGTTGGCGATGTGTTCTGCCCGATCTGCACACACCATTGCGGCCTGCATCGACATGGCGGGCATGGAGGGGTGGCAGCGCTCGAGGATGATGAGGGCGGTGTAGTACAGCGTATGGAGGATGGCCATGGGGAACGTCCTGAAGTAGATCGCAGGTCCACCAAACGGCGTCTCGCGAACTGGCATGGCGTAGTCTGGGAGAGGGTCATAATCGGGACCTAAATTCGCCTTGAATTCTTCTAATTCCCGTTTTATCCCGGCCCATCTGGCCTCCGCTTTGAGCGTCTCGGCTTCGAGGGCGGCATACTCATCATCTGGTGCGCCCTCGGGTGGGGGGGAGGGTGTGCTGGGTTGTTGCGGGATGGGTTGCTGGCCGAAGACTTCGGCGAAGGCGCGGGGGAGTTGGTTGGCGTTGGGGGTGACGGGTGTCATGCCATACATTTTTGGCTCGCCCGAATCAGAAGGTGGACTTCCTCCCTGGCCCATCATTTGCTGCATCATTTGTTGCATCATGGCGGGCGGTATTCCAGAGGGAGGGCAGCCTTGGCCGGGAGGTCCGCCTGTCCAGCCTGGTGGGGGCCCACCTGTCCATCCGGGAGGTGGACCGCCAGTCCAACCAGGTGGAGGGCCACCAGGAGTCTGCGGTGCACTACCATTAGGACCCTGTGGCGGCCCACCCATACCCTGCGGCGGTCCACCCGTCCAGCCAGGAGGTGGCCCTCCAGTCCATCCAGGCGGAGGTCCACCCATCTGCTTTCCACCCTCAGCCCCATTCATTCCTTGAGGTGGCCCACCCTGCGGTGGTCCCTGCATCCCCTGCGGCGGCCCCCCAACCCAGCCAGGCGGCGGTCCACCCTGCCACCCAGCCGGTGGTCCACCTACCCCGGGACTGAACCCCGGCGGCGGCGTCGGCTTATTCGGCCCGATGAATCCCTGCGCAGGCCCTGGCATATGGTTAGACGGATGGATGTACTCGGCCGGGAATATTGTACCTTTGAATTGACCCTGTCCTTGTGGCGGGCCTGTCCATCCCGGTGGAGGTCCGCCGGTCCAGCCTGGAGGTGGGCCTCCTTGCCAAGCCGGTGGAGGTCCTCCCTGTTGCGGTGGTCCAGCATTTGACGGCCTTCTCTCTTGCCCCTGTCCAGCCCCTCCAAGCTTGTTACCCCCAAGACCCTGCCCCATCCCCGCCCCCCCAATCCCCATCTGACTCTGCCCCCCTCCCGCTCCTCCCCCGCGTCCCCTCCACAAAAACCCCCTAGGCGGCCCGTTCATCTCAGGCGGCGGCACCCACATGCCCCCCTGCCCCCTCTCAACCCTCTTCTTCCTCCCCATATCCCCCGCCTGAAAATCCGCCACCTTCCCGAGCAGTAGCAAGAAATGATCACTACTCCCCGTCGTGGTCCCCAACGTCCCCAGCTTTGCGCGCGGCGGACATAGATTCCACAAGGAATAGTCGAGCACGAGGGGCCCGCCGGAGAGAATGCTTTGGAAGGCGTCCATTTTGCAGTACCACCAGAAGAGGTCGGATTGCAGGAGGGAGGCTTCGATGTCTTTGCGGGAGAACTTGCGCTCCTGGCCCCGTTTCTTGGGTTTGGGGTTGGAGTTGGGGTCACGGGTTTCGCGGGTTTCGCGACGTTGTTTCTTTACGGCGTGGCGGAGGGCGGTGGGGTTGGGAAGGGCGGTGGTGGTACCGGAGCTGTCGATGTCTTCGAGGTGGGCGATGCGTTCGTTGAGGCGGTCAAAGTTGATTTCGCGGATGAGGAGTTTTGCGCCGTGGATGTGGCGGGACCATTTGTTGTGTTCGCCGGCCATGGTTTCGTAGAAGGCGAGGAGGAGGGTGGCGGCGAGGGTGGAGGTGTCGGTGCGGAGGCGGTCGTCGGAGATGGCTTTACCGAGGCGGCGGAGGGCGATGTTGTAGTGGAGGAGGGAGGAGTTTTCAACTCCCCGGGTGAGTTTTGCGAGGTGGAGGGAGGAGAGGGCGAGGAGGGCATGGAGGAGAGGGGGGTGTTGCAGGGAGAGCATGGGGATAGTGTAGGACCAGATGTTTTGGGAGGTGGAAGTGGGGGGGGCGTCGGGGGAGAAGGCGAGGCCGGGATTGGGGGAGGTGCGTTCAAAGATGGAGAGGGAGGGGCCGAGGACGTAGACAAAGTGGCAGAAGATTTTGGCGGTCGTAGGGTTCAGTAGGGGGGAGGCCGAGTAGGAGGGGTAGTAGGCGCGGAGGGCACCAGGGTCGGGGAGGTAGGAGGAGTAGTATACAGGGTGAGGAGTGGAGGTGGAGGTGGAGGGCTGGCCGTGGGTGTCGAGGATTTTGCGGACGGCGCCGCGATAGACGATGGTGTTGTTGGTGTCGGCCATGTCGGTGTCTGAATCTTCGTCGGGGGCGTACTCCTCCATGTCGTCGTCTGTAACGTCGTAGGGATCGTCCTCGTCATAGTCGGAGGGGAGATCGTGCTGATCGTGGGAGGGGGCGAGGTGGGTTTGTTGTTGCTGTTGCTGATGCTGCTGGTAATGACCGTGGTGGACCTCTTGTACCTGGATCCTCGGGCGTGTTTGCTGCATCTGCCTTGGTGGCTCTTGCTGCTGCTGCTGCTGCTGCTGACCATAGTAGCCTTGAGGTAGGTTCTGTCCCTGATTAACCCAGGTGAACTGGCCCTGCTGTTGCTGCTGCTGTTGCTGTTGCGGCTGATACTGTTGCTGAGGCATCTGCTCTTGCTGCTGCTCATAGCCTTGATATTGCCCCATCTCGGCCTGCCCTTGCACCTGCTCTTCCTCCTGCTCTTGGTCGTAGTAGTTACTCCCACCGACCGAAAAGCTCGGGTTGCCCGTGATGCTTTCATACGCACTCAGGTTAAACGTACTCTCATGTTCCGGGCTGGGCTGCAGCTGGTGGTGACTGAAACTATTCTGAATCACGACGGGCAATTCATGATGGGGCGAAGGAGCCGTAGGCGTCGTGCTTTCATTATGACCTGGCGAGGACGTATGTTGACCTGTTGGAGATGTTAGCAGTTGGACCGACATGTCCGTAGGTCTGCCTTAGGAAAGACATAACGCCGTGGCGACGTGGGGTGGTATTGAGCTGCGGGAAGAAGGGAAGGAAGAAAGGAAGAACAAAACAAGATGGGGTAGAAGGACACCCATCAGACTATCTGAAGAAGAAAGAACTCGCAACGACAGAGCCTATCCAAAAGATACGCTCTTCAACCCAAAGAGTCATAATACATCAACATTATGTGCACTCATAGCGACAACTTCTCTCGACTCCACTTAAGTCAACAGCAGGACTTTTTACCGGCACTCAAGCCAGGCAGCCTGCACCTCCAACAAACGTCTTTTAAGCAGGCAAGCATATCCTCCCAAATCATAGGCACATCAAGCCACGTCCACCCATCATGCATCATACAAAAAAAAGCATCTACATCATCATGCAACTGACCCAACCGTCCCCATCAAGGAGAAGAAACAAGAAACCGCCCAACATAGCAACAAAGAAACGGACAACCCCAAACACCGAAACAAAAGGAACAAGAAAGCATCAGAAAACGCAGGAAGGCAAAGGACGTGCAGCTCAACTCAATAATACCCGACCCCATCGCCATACCCTCCCCACGTCGTCCGCCTCACAGGCACAAACCCCTCTGGATAACTCGCATACGTACCACTCTGAAAATTCTCACTCTGCCTCCTACTCAAACTATACCTCCCATCCAACGGTGGATTAAACGCACAATTCCCCCCCTGCGACTGATGCCCCGGCACAAACTGCACTCCTCCTCCACTACTTCCCACAGTAGTCGTCTGCGTCTGCATCGGCGTCGTCGGCGCCGTCGACCCCTGATGCTGATAAGGCAAGGTCCTCGGCTCCGAATAATTCGAGTTTGAAAACGAATCCGACACCGGCGAGTGCCCAAAATAGTTATTCTGGAAGCCAGCACTCTGCGGGCTCGGCTGCGGACTCAACGGCGGTATCCTCACGCCATAGGTATTCGCTCCCTGGCCGCCGTTGGGTGGGCGCATCGTCATCTCCCGTAACACCTCAATATGAGCTGGCACCGGCTCCTGTTGATCCCTTACCATACCCCCACCGTGTCCTCGGAGCGGTGCCGGGGCGATAGGCTGGAAATGTGAGCTAGCAGAAACTGGCTGTATCGGATAAGGCCCATAGCTGAGGCCGTAGGTTGTACCGGGGCGGATGGAGCCGAGGCCGGGCTTGAAGACGACGGGTTGGTTGTAGCCTTCGCAGGAGCGTTTTGATTTGATGCAGTTTGCGCAGATGGGGCGCTGTTCGCCGCATTTGATACGGCGTTTGCGGCATGCTGCGGAGGGGTGTCAGTGAGTGAAGGGAAGGAGGAGGTGGTGGAGATGGGAAAGTAGGAGGTGCTAAGGAGGGAAGTAACAGGAGCGGGACTTACTGAGGCAACCGGTTTTAGTTCTCTTTCTCGAGACCTTTGAGGCTGTGGATGACTCGCCTTCCTTTGGGGCGTCGGTGGAGTTTGTGGCATCTTCAGCTGGGGCAGACGAAGAGGTACGGTCCTCGCGCTTGAGGTCTGGTGATGGTTCGTCTGACATCTTTTCTGTAGCTCAGACGGAGCTAGTAACGAGTGAAAGTAGAAGCGAGTGTAGGCAGTGCTTGCCGAAATGTAGCGAGTGAGAGTCGTCTATCGAAACGAGAGTGTTGGACCGATGCCGTGAAGTGCTGAGGAGCTGTTGGGATGTTGTCCCAGGAAGCGGATCGGGGCGGTATAAATGTCGATTCGCTCCCACCTCAACTCCAGGTTCCTCCAAGGCAGTTGCCTCTTCACAATGCCGGCTTGTATCAAGCCGAAAGGAATAGTAGAGCTCTACTATCGTTGCCGTCGAACTCCAAGGTAGGTCGAAAATAGCAACACTCTCCCACGCGCAAAATATCTCCGTCCGCTATTCACTATCGACGTACTTTATCGTCTCGAGAGATTGCCGATACGATCTCTTCGCACAGAGATGATGTCGTGTTGCGGTGTACAAAGACGAAACGAAACGAGGAGGTGCGTCGTGGAGGCTTCGAGAAAGCTTGTCGAAAGTTCCGCACACGTTGTTGAGATGCTGGCAGTGGTGGAGATGCAGTGGTGGTGGTGTTTGAAGGAATTAGATTACTCCCTTGGTGAAACGGTGCGACTCTACGAAGGTCGCAGTTGTTTCGGAAAGTAAACAGGCAGAGTGCGGGAAAACGTTGTTCCAAGAATATCTCCTCCTTTTCTTCACAGCAGCTGCGCAATTGCGTCCTTCAAGGTGTCGAGTGGAGATGTTGAGGTTGGACAAAGATGTTTGGTGACCCTTCGGCGAAAAATGGTGGTGATAGAAGTCGAGATGGCGAGATCTGCGTCGCTGGTGGTGGTGGTGGTGGTGCGGTTGTTGGGATGCGAACGATTGAACCTGCGATCCCAGTCAGTAAAGAAGGAGCGTTTCGGGCGGGCGTAACGTTACCTCCTCTTCCTTCCTTGCTTCCAGTTCTTCCTTGCTTCCTCGTGATGCTATCCTCAGAATCAATCCGCACTTGTCTCCAGTGCAGTCGCGAGCAAAAATCGAACAAAGCTTGCAAAGTAAAAGGTCGGGGCAAAGTTGACGTTATGAACGAGAAAAGGACCCAGGGAGGGGAAGAAAAGCACGGCTTGCGACAGGGTCATACACTGCATGAGCAGATGAAGAAGGCTTGACTTTGAGGAAGGAAGGAAGAGTCGAAGCGTCGATGCGGCTCCACATGTCTTGCCAAAAAGTCCCTCCAATCAAATGCAGGAAGAGATCTTTTGGTGCCCTGGCAGGGGCGCGCTTTCGCTGGGGCAGAAAACGGATTCAGGGACAAGCGAGAGTTAGAGCATCGCCAACTTGACTTCCATTCGAACTTTCAAATCACCATCAGCATCATCAGTCAGACTGCGAAAACTTCTGTTTTGGTGAGGCCCAATTGTAAACTGTTGGTCGACCCGTGAAGACTGCCAAAAGTGCCAAATCCTCAGCCCATCAAACACTCACCGGTCCTGCGCCGAGAAGGCCTCCAGACATGTCCTCATTCTTTAATGTCCGTCCAAGGGCTCGGCGGACGTGCGCGAGGGGAGAGTGCGGCCGGGATGGATGCGATGGGGGCCGAGGGGCTTGGCAACGGTGAGAGTGTGTTTGGGGTTTGCGGGGGGACGTCAGTGAGAAGGGGTCCAGTAAGGTAGATTTCGAGGTAGGTGGTAGGACATGATGAGAGATGAGGTGCTTTGAAAGGTCATAGAGCACTGATGTGTTGAAAAAATCTGCTGGTGACTGTCGACATTCGAGATGGCGGAGGTACCTCCTTCTGTGCCCCTTGAAATCATCTCCATGCAGCTCTCCGGTCAACATCGAAAGGTCCAGCAACACCACAACAGTTCCTCAAACTTCTCCAAGCCCACATGCCAAAGGTGCAGTGCAAACTCACCGCTCTCACAACCCTCACAAAGGCCCCGAAGAAACGGTTTCGGTTCCCGTCCGTCCCGAACCAAGAGCCTCATCAATTGTCGAAACCACACTCAGGTCGTTCTCATGCAAATGAATAGGGGAGGTCAATTACCTCATACCTATTTCGAGCTCTGCATGCTTCAATTGTATCGCAACACTTTGAAATGAAGTTGATGTTGCACCGACTTTTGAGGGGCCGAAAAAGACGAAAGTAGACTGCAATTGCCAGTGGGCTCTCAACGCAACTGGAAAGTACCGTGTGCAGAACATCACCTCACATGCCATTTACTCTTCTAGAATGCGAGCAGGTGAAGGAGACACTGGCATCACCGGCAGTAGAGTCTTTTCTTTCTTTGTTGACCGAGTCAGACAGACTGAAGCAGCACCTTCCCGTCCCGTCGCCACCGCATCGTCGTGGACGTTGAGATGGAAGTCATCGATCGTAACTCCGTTTCATGCTGTATCTAAAACAATCGTCCCTGTAGAAAGGTCGGTCTGAGCGGGATCCGTTGCTGGGGTCCTGGGAAAACTTTGTATCACGGAACTTCTTGTTGTGGATCTTGAACGGATTGTTTGCTTGCCGGTTAACCTTCCTTCTCGCCCTCGATTCGTGATGTCGTTCAGGCTTTCGAAGAACGAAGAAGGTCGAGATTGATGCTATTCTTGGGACCTTTCCTGTGTAGCCGAGCACCAACTAGTGACTCGAAACGACGAGAGCGAGCAAGACGAGACGGTTCCTGCAGATGCAGATGCTGTGAGAGGATCCTGCGTCGAAAAGGTAATGAAATGCTAGAGGATCCATTCAGCAAAAAGGAGTTTGTTCTGCTTTGGCTGGATTGCTTTCGAAAGGTTGTTCGTGATTGATGAGATCTCGTTTGATGCCGTGTATGTTTCAAGTTCGGTTCGGTCGGCTGGTTGACGATGCTCTTCCCGAGTGAGATATCGAGATTGACGAAGAAAACGTCGGCCGAAAACTCTCCGACCCCGATGATGCGGAGGACAAGCAATCTCTGAAACACTGCCGGACAGACCATCATCCGGCCCTTCCTCTCCAAGCCGTCCTCCACGGCACGCACTCCCGCCTCCAATACTTTGTGGCTTGCCCCGTGGCTGCCAATCTAATCTCATCACATCACACGCTAACCCCATCCTCCGCTTACTCCGCCAAGCCAGGCACCACCCCTCGTTCACAAGCCAACCAATATCCCACCCCTCTAACTGACGACACCTCTCATCTCGACAAACACCAAGAAACATCCTTTTACACTCTCTTTTCGGAACAATCACCAAACAAACACCTCGTCAAGATGGATAAACTCCCGTCGCTCCCCGCCTTTGGCAACATCGGCAAGGCTTGGACTTCTAGTGTCCAGCCGTTCGCTACGAGGAGCCAGCAGTTCCTCAAGGAGCAGCTTGGACAGGCCGAGGAAAAGGTGTGTACTGTTGTTTTGTGCGAGGCGGCTTCCCGGAGTGACGTGTTTGCGGCGGATGCAAACAAGCTGGGAGATCTAGTCTTCGGGCCGAACTAGGCACCGGAGGGTCGGCATCATTTAGTCGGCCAGATCGGTTGAGAGCGTCGGCTAACACTTTCCCCAGACCCAGCTCCCAGCCGACTACCTCGAGCTCGAGAAGCGCGTCGACGCCTTGAAGCAAGCCCACCAAAACATGCTCCAAGTCACGTACGTCCTCCGCCCTCCCTCCTCACCCCTCACTAACCCACCCCAGCTCTCAATACGCCAACGAAGCCTACGACTACCCCCCCAACCTCGTACGTCCCCTCCCTCGTCACCCCCACCATCCTAACCACCCCCCAGCGTGAATCCGTCCTCGACCTCTCCCGCACCATCCAAGAAAAAGTCGCCCTCCTCGCCGCCGCCAACACCCCCTCGGAAGCGCAAGCCGCCCTGACCAAACCCGGCCCCAAACCCGCTCCCAAGACCCTCCACCACGCCCTGGGCCGCGCCGCCCTCTCCTCCGCGCACCTCCTCGAACCCTCCGACCCCCTCGCCACCGCCCTCGAGAAATACGCCATCGCATCCGAACAAGTCGGCGAAGCCCGTCTCGCCCAGGACCAGCGCATCGTCTCCCACTTCAACGCCGCCTTCAACACCTCCCTCAACACAAACATCCAGTTCGCACAAAAGGCGCGCAAAAACGTCGAGAATGCTCGGTTGACGCTTGATGCCGCCAAGAGCAAGGCAAAGGGTGGACAGGGGATTGGGTTTAACTTTCCTGGCACACAGGCGAGACGGGACCCGATTCATCACGATGACGAGCAGAGTGAGGAGCAGAGGGTGGAGGTTGAGACGGCCGAGGATGAGTTTGTTGGGTGTACCGAGGAGGCGGTGGGCGTGATGAAGAATGTGCTTGATACGCCTGAGCCGTTGAGGAACTTGGCGGATCTGGTCCAGGCGCAGTTGGAGTATCATAGAAGAGCGGCGGAGATTTATGAGGATTTGGCGCCGCTGATTGAACAGTTGCAGGTTGAGCAGGAGGTAAGCTGATTTCCCCCTTTCCTTTTCCTTGAATATTCTTTCCTTCTTTTGTCTTTGCCCGGTATACCCACCCATTCTACTCTCTCTCTCCCTCTGCGTACTGCGTCTACGAAGAGGTCCTGACATGCTCCCCTCTCCTTCTGCACGTCCAGGCAAAGAGATTCGATACCTACAGCTCGGATGCGGGCGCGCGCAGGTCGGAGGAGTTTGAGGATGCGAGGGAGGACGTTGGGGCGGCTTAGGGCGTCGTGCCGACTGTGGTTGTGACGGCGGGGACGCCGACTAGTCCTACCTCGGGACCGGGGAGAGCTTGGTAGGGCTGGCGGATAGTGTTTCTTTATTTTGTATTGAGATGCTAGGAGATTGAGGAGTTGGAGAGGTTGCTGACGAGGAGAAACAGGAGAGATATAGGAAGGCTAGAGAGGGGGCTTAGGATGACTCTCGCTAGTGCGTTAAGTTACTTGTTATCGGGAGACTCGGGTTGTTGAGTTGGTGGTTTTGTTGGTTAGAGATGGGATAGGTTGCTTGGTTGAGGTTGGGGTGTCTAATACATTGCCTGTTGCCTACTATTGCTTCATTCACTGGGGTGGTTTCGTTTGTTTGTTTGCTTGGTAGTTATTGTATTGGGAGGATGTTGGGAATAAAGAGTGTTCTCTGCTGCTTCCCGTATGTTTGTTCACTTGATGCATGTCCTCTCTTCCTTGCATATGCATTACTCCCGAAGCTCTGTTTGTTTTACGGATGGCTCCTGCCTCTTCGGGACGGTATGTACCTTCCGTTCCTTTGCAGGTTTGTTTGGGGTCAAATGGGTATATAAACCCACCCATCCCCCGCCTCTTCTCTCTCCATCGCAACTTCAAAGCACACCTTTCTTCCACATCAATTCATGCCGAAAGCCAATCACGCCACGCATAGACAGTCATGGGGATGACCTTCTTCCCTCCGACACAAACACGACAATCGAAGAACTAAACACGCAGGCTCACGTCTTTCTTTCCAAATTGGTGAGAGAGTGCTGAAGTACGTTATACCACACTGCCGATGGCAGGACAAGTACGAGCAAACAGCACATGCTCTATCACTGCGAATGACCTGCTACGAGACTCACTTCTCTGTTTCTCATATCATCCCGTCACGTTCCTTCCTTCCTTCCGCATCAGATCAAGAAGGCAGTCACTTTGTTACGCATAGATACCATGGGGATGGATGGAGAATGTGCTTACGAATGCTGTTGCTCACTTCACCGGAATCCTGTCACGTTTCTTCCTTCCACACCAGATCCAGAAGTCGGTCACTTTGTCACGCATAGACATACCGTGGGGACGGATGGAGATTGGATTTTACGAATGCACCATCATCAGAATAAGAGCTGGACGAGCACGTCTTTCCACCGTCACAAAGACTGAAACACATTGTATCACACACCTTCGCCGAAGACACGGATGAACCATCAGTTCCAAGCCAGTATTCACGTATACCTGACACTCATGGGGATGAACACTCGTCGTGGACATTACGAGCGCACGATTGTCAACTGAAAAGGTCGTTTGAAAAAAGTACGTGTATACACTACGTTCCGCAAGGAGATGCTACGATATAGCACACACTTGTGTATAACAACAAGTCGTACAGTAGCACGAACGTTCGTACAAGAAACACAATACCGTACGCACATCAGGACACGATCGAAGGAAATTGACGAGACTCGTTGCTGGTTGGTCGGCTATGACACGTTCCTCCGTAAAGTTCTACACCAGATCAAAAAGCGAGAGAGTTGCGGCACGCATAGATACTGTACTGTATCCATGGGGACGGTGGAATATTGGGCAGCCAAAGAACGATTATCAAGGAGACTTAAGACAGACGGAGTACGTCTTTCCACCGTCATCACAGGGAGCCGAACACGCTGTAGCACACCTGTCGACAGGCACAAAAGGCAACCCTACGAGCAAACAACATATCCGTCATCTCATGGAACGAGGAGTTACGAAGACTCGCTTGTCTATTGCATACCGTACGTACAGAACTACACGGCCGTACTTGAGCAAGACAGGTTTACCAGTACGTGTTAAGTATACAAGAGAATCTTCGAATACGCATGGGGATGAGCAGCCGTCTATCTACGGCGGACCAAGAGGGTACGATTATCAAGAGAGAGTTGAACGAGAATACGTCTTCATAGCTTACCCCAAGGTGGTGGCACGCTACTAGTATACACCTGCGGACGATGACAGTAAGAAAAAGTACGAGCAAACAAAGCTAGAGCGACGGTATCCAATCGATGGGCTACGAGATTCAAAATTGATCCTAATTGCCATTCACGGCATCGTTCTTCTTTCCACACCAGGTGAAGCGGGAGGGAGCACGGGCACGCATAGACACCCATGAAGATGAGACTAGGATCCTACTTTGGAAACACGATTATCGAGGAGAAAGCCCGAAGATAATACGTCTTTCCACAGCCGTCAGATGCAGAGGGAGTTGAAACGTCATACCATACGCTCTCGGATGCAACACGGATGAACCATCGGTCCCAATCAACACACCCACTGGCACGGGGATGAACACTCGTCGTAGACGCTACGAAGTCGCCACGATCGATTGTCAGCTGAACAAGTTTGAGGGAATACGTCAATATAACCAATTACTTTGGGGAAATCGTACGAAATAAGTAGCACACACTGGCACTTACGAATGATGGCACGTATGAAGAGTACGAGCAAACTGCATATCCGCTTTGGACCGAAGTCGACTTACGAGTTGAGAGTAGCTTGTTCGCTGGGTACTTCTACGATACGTTCATGAAGTTCCAACCCACGTATTACTCATAGAGGCCCATGGGGACGGATGAATGTTAGGCTTTCTCGAAAGCATGGCTATGTCCGGAGGGAGGGAGCTTTCGAGATACGTCTTCACCGCCTTCACCCAATGGAGTTACGTTATACAGTACTCGTATATACACCTGCGTACGACGACTGTATACGTCGAAGAAGGCGCTACGAGTAAACAAAGCATCCTTTCGGTGGTCGCGTTACGAGATTCATGTTTGTGTCTTTGCCGTTCACTACACGTTCCTCCCTCCGACACCATACCAAGAAGGCGGCAATTATGGCACGCATAGATCGATACTCATGGGGATGAATGCTTGTCTTGCCTAGTACGAAAGCACGAGTATCAAAGAACAAGACCCGCAGGAGTGCATATCTGATCTTTCCACAGTATCAGAGAGACTTACCATGTTGCAGCAGTACACACCTGCGGGCTGGGACATGCAGAAGAGGAATCCCCGAAACGAGCAAACGTTGACAACATATCCATCATATCATGGACCGACGAAAAAGAGGCCACGAGGACTCAGATGTCTCACAATGCTTCCGAGTCGGAGTACGACACGTTCCTCCCTTCTACATAAGATCAAGAAGACAGCCCGTTTGTCACGCTTGGATACTCATGGGGATGAACGCTTGCCTTGCCACAGTACGAAAGCACGGTTATCAAGGGTAAGAGGATGGAGTACGTCTTCACACTGTCGCAAGGGCGACCATTTGACGTTACAACTTCGCAACTTCGTTCGAATAGTACCCACAAGGATAAGGATATCAAATGCACGAAGCATTTTGAGCAAACTGCCGATTGAGGTGAAGGCAGCACGAGACTTGCTTCTCTGTTGCTGGTATCCTGGTACGTTCCTTCTTGCCATACCAGATCAGGACCATGATTTCGTCGACTCACGCATAAACAGCTATGGGGATGAACCAGAAGCCGAAGCCGTGAGAGAGAGGGTCACGAGCATCTGGTGAAGAAACTGCAGGAATGTCTTCACATCTTCTACCCAATGCATCGTCACGGTATACCATACATCTACGTACAACGATTGACGGAGCTGTACGAGCAAACAGAGCATCCGTACTATCCAACCGTTGGATAGATCATGATACGAGATTCAACTTTGATCCTTTGTTCTTTACGGCACAATTCGTCCTTCCACACCAGACCAAGCTTAAGAAGTCGATGAGGAGTATCGTACGCATAGGTACCCATGGGGATGAACTTGAAGCCGAAGCAGGCTGCAGCGTACAGGAAGAAAATCACGAGCCTCTGGTACAGAGGTCGGAAGAAAGCAACACGATTTCCCACTTCTGTCTGTGTATGATATGCCGTACGATCACGGACCTGCAGTGCGGACGTCGAAATCAGCAAGGAAAGTTGTAGTACGAGCAAACTGCAAATCCGTCTTGAGCTGGTTGTCAAGTTACGAGATTCAAGTTTGATCCTTTGGTCGATTGAAGTTTACGGCATACGTCTTTCTTCTACTCCATATCGAAAGGACGAAGCTTATCTTACGCATACTAGTTGCTTATCTATTGGGCATTACACGTTCATTCCTTCCTCAGCAAATCAAGAGGAAAACCATCGTGTCACGCATAGGTATTTACTCATAGGGATGAACACTCAGAGGGCTGGCTAGTACGAAAGCACGATCGTTGGCGAAGGAAAACATCTTCATACTTTCCACCCAATCGACTCATGTTATACCATGTACCATACACCTGCGTACAAAGAGAGGTGCGATATCGTGCTTTTCGATATCGATGGTGATACCTTATTGTTTTAATGCTTTGCTTTTCTGTTCTTTCTGCTTGTTACCGAATTTGGTTCGTTGGATATTTGCAGAAAGAAATCGAGCCGCTGTCTTTCTGCAATTTGGCTGTTGCTTCCCTCGTGCATGTTCTTTGTTCATCTCCGTGCATGTCGCTCGGGCTTCATGCTTCTCCGCCCCATCCTGCTTCCTGCCTTCTCCAGAATTCCCTCGCAATTTCCTTCCGCTTTCAGACAATCCTGCACCTTCCCGCTCTCTTTTGAGGGGGCCAAAATGGATATATAAACGCACCCATTCCCCGGATTCTTTCCATGTCAAACAACATCAACTCAAACACTCACATACTTCAAAGTTGTCTACCGTATTGCTCACGGGGAAGACGAGAAGCACCTGGAAGTCCAGCACGCAAAGCAAGAAGCAAGCCAGCGCGTCAATACGTTCCAAGCTCATCCTTCCTATCCATTCACAAAGAGGACTTAATCTATGAAGCCCCTACGTGCAGAGCAAAGAAGGCTGGGACAAAGCCTACGCAGGATACAATCTACAGTTGCAAGGCCGCACGAGTTAAGCTTAGAATGTTTGCTTCTTGACAAGGCCACGAAGTAGGAGGTCGTCACTCATCGGTTCGTGGATGGTGGAGTCACACATCGCGACTCAAGCACGGGGAAGAGGAAACGTGCTGGAAGGATTAGCACGCAAGGAATTGGTTATGGCAGCTACTTTACGTTCGTTCATTGTCATGGTGCCTTTCTTTCCACTGGAGCTGGAATTTGTTGTACGTCTCGATCTGAAGAGCACAGCAAAACAGTTGAAGAGCATCCACGCAGGAGGCGACTTAAGGAACTTCAGATATCTATCCCAGCCACGTATGCCAGTGAAGGGCCCGGGTTGTCATCATAACGACCAGGGGCCCAGGCTTCGTACGAGTTAGCTCAAGACATCACTCATCAGCATGGTCTTGGACACACTTCTTTCAAGCACGGGGAAGAGGAATAGCTGTTGGAGGATAACGCACGTAAAGAAGTGCCCCGTGGATGAAGAAACGAGGTTGAAGGAAAACGCACGTAAAGGAGTGCCCAAGTCAGCTCCAGCATCTTGCCACGTTTCGTTTCGACCTAAGATCCAGAATCCAGCAACACGTCCAGAGCGCAACGAAGTAAAGATTCGAGTAGATTGACGCGCACGATGCAAACTGCTGAATACTATCATGATACGAGCCACGTTTGCATGTTTGCTGCTCATGGGATAGACCGGGTGACATACGAAGGCTTCCCGGACCGGCACAGTTGACACAACTATTACACGAAGTTCTCACGGGGATGAAAAGCGCTTGGGTAGGAGAATAAGTAGTACGCAAAGGGGTACTGTGCCCAGGTCAGCCACGACACATCCTAGAATCACGCCTTCCTTTCTACTCATGAAAAGATACTACCATCCTCACGCACGGTCCAGAGCCCAGCGCAGTACTTGGAACCTGCACGCAGAATGCAGAAAGGTGAAGAGCGGAGTCACGTTTGGATGCTTGCTTCACAGAGCTGATCTACCAGGTTACGGACGAAGACACTGCTCACGGACAGCTTCGACAGACTCTTTTTGTTAACGGGGAAGACATCATGACGACACGAAGAGGCGTACGCAGAACTGGATAGAAGACCGCACTACTTCAGCACGTCCCAGCATATTTCGTACCAATTGGCCCCAGTGTAGGCAACGGGTCGGCTCGGCTGGCCCACGGTATTTCTCAGGACGGCCTGCAGTCTTGGGCCCGGCTTCCAACCATAGTAAGGACGGCCCGTACTTTTGAACAGTAAGCCTAGGCCGGTGCACCGTGAGCCGAGACGGCCCAGATAGCCGACAAGCGATGACAAGAACCAAATTTTGGCACGTTTGCCAGTTCTTAGGTTACCTTGAGTACCTGTAGACCTTAGGTAGAGCCTCTCTCTTACCCTAATAGGAAGTTACACTGGCCTCCGGCCCGGCCTAGGGTATAGTCAAGCCGCCGGTCTGTAGAGAGTCTCATTTGGAAGCCGGCCGAGAAGAGGACGGGCTACAATTCTCCCTGGCCGAGCCTGGCCCGTGAGGGTGAAGCCGAGACCGCCGGGCGGCGGCCGGCCGGTTGCCTACACTGATTGGCCCATCCGAGTTACGTCCAAAACATAGCGGAAGTGTCTTCGAAGACCTCCACGCAGATGCAAGCCGCTGTCATGTCAAGCTACGATCCAAGTATGGAGTATTTTCATCAGTTCAGATTGTGCGGCCATTTTACGAGGGCATCACTAACGGGCAGAGTCAACATTTATTCTCTTTCCGTGCAATGGGGAAGAAATCATGATTTTGGCGGAGACGGATCCACGCCTAGCACTTGAAACGTTCAGGCGAGTTGAGTACGTCCCAACTTCTTTCCTCTGGCCTATCCGCCCTACGTCCAGAGCACAAAGATAGTCAATAGCCTCAATGCAGGATGCAGGGCATTCAGAGAAGAGATCGTACGAGCTGCGCTTGGATGCTCACTTCACAGAGCTGATCTACCCGGTTACGTACGAAGGCATCACTCATCGGTAGAATCGGCTTAATCTTTCATAACGGGGAAGCAGCAAAAGATCTGCACGCAAAGCCGAAGCAATACACGAGCTGTTACACGTCCCAACTAATTTCTTACTTATGCGACCTAACTTACGTCCAGAGCGCAGAAAAAGAGAAGAAATTGAGCTCACGTAGGATCTATTCAGGGTGCTGTCTCATCTGTTTGGTACGAATCACGTATGTTTGCTTCTCATAGGGAAGACAAGGGTACGTATAAGAATATCACCCACCAGCAGAATCGTCACGGTTATACTCTTTCGTAATGGGGAAGATATCGATCTAGATGCAGCAACAGGTAGAGTGCATGACTAGCTCAAGAAACGTCCAGGCGAGTCGAAAGTATCTCACATCCAGAGCAAAGCAAAAGTCAAGGAACCCCACGCAGCATGCAACCGGTGGTTCATGTCATGAGACGAGCCCTGGATGTTTGTGCTTCTTATCGCTTTGCGCTGGCTATGGTACGAAGGTATCACGAACTGGCAAACTTGCTCTACGCTTTCATAACGGGTAAGAAGAACAGATCTAGAGGTAGGGGCACACGCAGAGGTTGAGAAACATGCGGGCTGTGGCACGTCCCAGCATTCACCATCACTTCACTCCTGAACCTCGATCGAGACGCAACCATAAGTACGCTCCGAGATTGATGTCTCGTTGCAAGTAGAAGCCACGCTGCTTCTGCTTCGTCTTACGAGCTGTGCTTGTGTTTCCCTTTTCACCTTTTTCACCTTAAGGTAGGAAGATACAACCTTACTTGTTCAAACACAACGCTCTCCCATGGGGACAAAGAACATGGTATTGAATAAGTCCTCGCATACGAGTTCCCGAGCTAGCCGTCCAACATTTCAACCTCCCCCTTCCTTTCTACGAGAAAAAGCTGTCACGCAGGAAAGACCCATTCATTCTCATCATATATAAGAGCTGAGCTTGTCTTGCTTTCTCTACTTACGTACTGCATGGTAGAAAGGGACAACCTTATTCACTCGTCACCAAACTTCGACCTCCGATTTCCACGGGGATGGAAGCACAGATAGTAGTTGCAGCACTCAGAGTTAGAGAAACTTCCTCGTCGCTTTGCAAAGTGGCACGTCCAGACACTGTGGCTTTCTTGATACTCCCTCCAATTCTTCAATCAAGCCCCCCACGACCCGGCGGGTGTCTGGGAGCTCGGAGATTGATAACACAAAAGAGACTCATTCCCGTCGTTCGAGTTGAGCCTGTTCTTCCTATCTTTGATCTTACAGTAGAAAGGGCGGCACAAGAATGCACGTTGCTATCAGGACGCCGCTCCAACTTCACGATGTTGTTCGTACGGTTGGCTAGGACCATGGAACGAATGGGAAAGAACTGTAGAAAAGACAGGTGTCACCGGACTTTGGCACGAGGTTGTGTGGTCTCGGGATGCGAGGCAGTGAGTCGACGTACGATCTACCCAAACGCTCATTTTACGTTTCAACTTCGAGCCTTTCTATCTCTCACGAAGAGAACCAATACTATCCAGAGCCACGTCTAGGGTTCTGAGGAGGAAACAAACATTCACGCAGGATGCAACCCACAGCTGCATCATTCATCAGGTTTGGATGTTGGCTACTCTTCCTGTTGTCTTGGTCCATACGAAGACAACGCTTACGGAAAAAGTCGACATCAGTCTTAGTAACGGGGAAGAAAAGATGCATGGAAAGAGGCACCCTAAGAGAGGTCCTGGACCGGAGTTTCTACGGTTTAACCTCTTCCTTTCTTTCCACTCATGAAGACTCGGAGGCTCTGTCAACTCCTACGGCCTTAGCTACGTCCAGAATGCTATCTGGTTGAAAGAATTGCTCACGCAGGCCATGATAGCTCAAATATTGCACCTTTAGTAGTTGCACGTTTTACAAAGATTTGCACCATTTATGCTTGCACCATTCAAACTTTACACCATCTAGAGGCCCTAAATGGTTCAAAAAAAGTGCACCAGTTACTCCCGCCATAATAGAATTGGTGCAAATGGCTCAACCTTGGTCCAAGTTGGTCCGACCTGGTCCAACTATGGTCCAACTGTGGTCCAACTGTGGTCCAACTCCCGATTATCATGGCTGGCGCTATGTACCGTGTACGCAACGAGCAAAAAGCTACATTCTTTTATTCGAATCGAACTCTTGATCTCCGAAGTACAGTCAGAAGATAAGTGAGAGTACCCACCTTCTAACCATCACACTAAGCTGACAGATTTATACTATTACTCACTCTAAAAAATCTATAACCTAAACCAAATTATACTTGAAGCCCCAGGCCTTAACAACTTCATCCTGATACCCAAGTCCGTAGCGTTTTCCCAGCTTTTGTACCTTTAAGTATAATGTGCGCAAACATGCACCATTTTACTTTAATGGTGTATGTTTTGCGCTGATAATAGTAAAAGGTGCAACTTTGCACCAGAATTGAAGATACGCCGCTGCTTGTAGGTTGAGCGAGGCTCAAGGTAGTAATGTTATATTGTCCGGACTGCTAGTTGAACCTAGGACCTTTGAGT
>ML119912.1:0-39984 GCA_003788565.2 Ascobolus immersus RN42 | reverse complement strand
ATTGCTGTGCTCTACATACCTTTTCGTTTACGTGTTGGTTATCTACTGTGTTGTAATCTACTTTGTTCGTACTCTACATGTCTATTTCATTTTGCCCATACTACATGCATATACTGTATACTGAGGTGCGTTCTACAATTGCTGTGCTCTACATACCTTTTCGTTTACGTGGTGGTTATCTACTGTGTTGTACTCTACTTTGTTTGTAATCTACGTGGTATCTCTCTTGGGTCTACGTTTGACCAATTTGACGATTTTGCCAGCTACAAATGTGTCGTATACATTGCTATAAAAAACAGAAAACTAGTATTCTGGTCATCGACGAACTCTCAAATCTCGGAATATATATTCTCTGGGACTGTTCGCGTTTTTTCCGTCTTCACCATTGGTTATGCGCTCTACCGTTTCGATAACTCTGCTTGGCCACGATTGTGTTATCTTCCAGTTACACAAACGGTTGGCGCGCCCATCGTGCAAGCGTGCACGGTCGCAACTTGTGTTGTTAAATATCAAGCGTGTCCCCGCACCGGCACCCCAGCAATGCTTTCATTCACCCGACTCGACATACCTCTGTTTGCAGTCTACTGTTTTGCGTTATACCGTACGCGGACATACCTCGTACACCACGACACCATTCGCCGGGCTCTGCGGCTCCAGTCTGCACGGCGCGACCGATAAACACGACGAAGAGCTCAGTGGTGAGTTACCCCCCATCTTACGTCTACTTCCCTCATCTGTCATTTTGTCGCTAATATCCCGGCCGGACCAGTGAGGTCGACACAAGTCCGACCGAGATGTCTCGGGCTTCGCCCTTTCGGCGGCAACCTGCATCACAGACCGTACCTTTACAAACGGAATTGAAAGCCCTTGAAAACTAGAGAAGTGCGACAATCCCCATGTTTGCTCCTCTGCCTAATGTGGTCTCGGGTAGGAGTATAAATATAAGGGATCTCGCTCTCATCGGTGTTTGCTCTCCTTCTCTTGTCACTATCACCAGCTCGGTCGAATCCAGGATCGATCCTCCCGAGTTTCTGCGCTTCTGTTTGACACAGTCCGATACCTCGCATCGTCTGCCACACAGTATTGCAGCCGTCTCGATCAACTTCACTCAGCTACTCGGATCGTCGACCGTCCATCTTCCTGCTATCTTCAGCTTCGCTTTCGTCTCATCCATCCGAGGATCGATATTCGAATCGTCACGTCACCATGGGAAGGCCAATTGGACCAATCGCAAGTCCACTTCAAACGAAGGCGCAGTTCGGCGACGAGTTTGTTTGGCATGGACCGGAGAGGATCATGCATGCCATTGTTCGCAATTTGTATGTCTCTTTATGTTCTCTCTCTCTTCTCTCTGCCTGTCGTGATGTCCGCATGCTAACACTGTCGGTTGTAGCTTCATCCAATGTATGATTGCTGTCGCAAACGCCGTTGGGTCTCACTTCAATTCCCCGGGTCGTCAAGGAACCTACAGAATCCCGATCCGTCTTTGGGATGGGCTTGTCTACGCCGCCGCTCCTCGTACGTTCGACGAAATTCGCCTATATACGCATGCACAATGGCTCGAATTGTCCGCTTTCTACAACATGTTCGACTGGGAGAACCGTACTCTTCGCAATGGACTTCCTCTCCCTGTCGAGCAGATTCGTGCCGAATGGTGCTGGTATGCTGGGATTATTGGACGTTTTGAGGCCCATGAGTTCGAGTGGATCGACGACGAGGAGGACGTGGAGCATATCTAGGGTTGTTGTTTGGCCGGCAGAGGACTTGGGTATGTTGTGAGTGCAGATGTGTTGCTGTCGCGTCGTTTGGTTTGTTGGTTGTAGTGTTTGATTGGATGCATGGGCATCGGAGTGGTAGTTTTGGGTGCTAATATTGGTCTTTTTATTATTCTATTTTGCTCTTTATCTCACGACAATACGTTATGTTTATGTTTTTGTTATTCGTTATGTTATTGGAGCATGAAGTCGGTATCTGGTTGCTTGCACTTTCAAACCTTGGTTATACTTACACGTTGTCTATGGGCGCAGCGCAGGAATGACTGTTGTCGCTTTCTCTGTATTGTTCACATTGTTATGTTGGTTGGTGGTATACATTATTCAATTGTCTATCTACATATGTACGAGCGCATTATACATACTATTTACCCCTCTACATGTTTACGTTTTTCTCTAGACGAGGGGGTGCTCCATTACGTGGCGCTTTAAGCCGACCCATGCGTCTGTGGGATGTCACAACATACGTGACGGCTTTAGTTTTTAGCACCTGCTTTTTCACTTGCAGTCTACATGGTCGCAGTTTGTATGGAGATGGTAGAGCACATCAGTGATGTAGACTCCAAAAAAGTTAAGCCTTGCCAAGTTTTAGTGTCATTTTGAAGTTTTGTGTGGTATGTACTCTACCTCTTGGCGCTGTGTAGATGGCATGCCATACAATCCTTGAACCACAGGGGATTGGCTCGTCGTTTTGTGGAGAGAGCTCAGAGTATGCTTAATCTCTGCCAGTCCGTCTGAAATCCGGCCCATTTCAGTTTCCAGACTGTCAAACGATCTGTAGTGATTCTCCCTGAATCCGGTTAGCTGAGCATTTATCCAATGATGGTTGCTCACCTTAGAACTGACAATGACCTGGCAGACAATGCCGCCATGAGTTTCTGAAGTCTCGGCTCCATCTCTGAAATCTCCTGTACCGTGGCCGCTGCCGAGAAAGCCGTCTTCAGCGCCTTTGCCCGTTTAGCAAGGGTATTCGTCTTATCATAAGCATCGTGGGTTAGCCCTTCGGTAACAATATCCAGCTTCGCTCGCAATTCGTTTGCAAGTGCTGAACCTTCGCGGTACAACTTTTTCATCTCGTGGTCTCCATTCGCAAATGTTTGGTCCCCAAAGAGTTTATCAGTGTCCCCAAATACGCGCTCCGCGGTCCTAACAATGGAGGATATCTCTTCCAACTCCTCCGTCAATTCGGTGGTGCAAGAATATGAATCCCTTGCAGCTTTCAAAAACTTAAAAGCATAAGCACCGAACTGACAGCTGGCCGCAACCACACCGAGGATTTCCACGCCCGACATGTCGTTAAGTTCCGTTTCCGCTCTGGATCTTTTGTCCCCTTGTCGCTGCAGAAGGTGCGCTTCGGTCAGAAAACGGGTGGTTGGCTGAAGTGTCGCGATTGGTGATGTTGACTGGTTGAACCTAGAGACAACGTATTTTAGTTAGTGAACGCCCAAAGCTGGAAAGAATAAGTACTATCTAAGAAGTAGTAGTCGGGGGATAACTTACAGCGTAGGACGTTAGTTGCAAGTGGAGAGAAGCTCGAGCAGAACCATAGTATGGCAACAATGAAATGCAGACATCAGGTCACGCTGTCTTCAACACAATCATATAATACACCCTGCTCGGGAGCATACATGGTGCCTTCACCAGCACCGTGATTGGTGCAAATATGATTTGGAAGCGCGCATATGTATGTAACCAACACTCATGCACAAACGCGGCACCGGTCGTTGAATGAATCAGAGAGAAGGTGGAGGGTATACTATGCTTCAAGTTGGTTATTCGGCGAAGCGGTGGTATTCATCACCAAGAATAAGAGAAGAGAGAGCCACCAGACACGGTAGGGAAGAGCGAGCAATAGGATATGCAAGTTGTTAGTTAAAGTACTTCTTCGTTGTTGAGTTGACGAGGATGGTTGTTGCGGAAAGAGATGTTGAAGGGAGGCTGGTGTAACGTCATCCACCAGCAGCTCAATCAGATAAGCGAAAGATAAGATGAAATAGTAACGGGACTGCGAGCGCGCCTGTTCTACTTCTTTTTGACACTGACATGGGCATAACCGTGGCTTTGTTTGGTACAGTATAGTATAACATGGCTCGCACTATGATCCAGACGTGTTGCTACTGTCACCGTCGGGGCTCAAAGTCCAAAGCAATTTCCTTTGCACGAATACTCAGGGCTCCCTAATTTGATGATCAGGATCCCTTAAAATCGGAAGCCGGCTTCAAGGGACAAACCTTAAATCGCAAAACAACCGAGGTACGTCAGGTAGTATCAAGCAGAACATTCGAGTTTATGACGATTATTCGAATCTTGAAGATGCAGACGATCTCGATCACGACACGCATGATCATTACTGCCCAGGCAGGTAAACCTCGATTCGTATAATATATGGCAATGCAAGGCACAGGAATGTATCAGCAACCATCTCCTCCTCCTCCATTCAATCGTCCCTTCCTTCCTTCCAGCCCTCGGCCTCCCTTCTTTTCAAAAGCTTCTTAAAATCCATCAAAAAAAAACTAGAAAATCATCAAAATGTTCTCCAGCATTATCAACACCGCCATTCCTTTCGCCCTTTTCGCAGTTCTCGCCTCTGCTGCCGTCCCACAAGGAGTCGACCCTTACACCCTTCCTCGCAATGAGGTTCACCTCCAGCTCAAAGACGGAAAGCTCATCGATCAAGAAGGCCGCACCGGCTATATCGCCTCCAACCACCAGTTCCAATTCGATGATCCTCCGCAGCATGGGTTCCTCATTGACCGTGGCTTCAGTCTGTGTGATGATGGGAGGTTGGCCTTGAATGGAAGCCAGGAATTCTGGAGATGCAAGAGTAGCAACTGTAGGAATTCACAAACTCAATCCACTTGAGCCTCTGACTAATGAATGATAGTCTACAACCTCTACGACGAATCGATTGCCGACTACTGCGAACCCATCTTCATCGAACTTCGCGATGATGACCACCACGATGATTATGATGCTGTCAATCCACTTGCGAGAGGCGGTAAGGACGAATCGGACGAATACTATGGCATTGTTGACCCCCGGAAGGACGCGGAGACAGGCATCAATGAGAAGGTGGATTCCGGAACTGGGGCTCCCTACCATAGCAGACTCTTTGATGACCCAAACTAGAGGTATGGAGGCCGGTTAAAGTTGGCGAAGCTGCCTTGAGCGTGGGCATTTGGGACTAGCTCGATTTAGTGAATAGGGAGACCGGTGGGCTCAGTAGCATACCAATCCATTGTTCTTTCTTTCAATAATTGTTTGTCGTTGTAAAAACCAGTGGACAGTGAATCTTTGCTGTGGTTGAACTGGGAACGGGCATCGCCGAGGAGCCTCGTCAGCTTCGATAAGATCGTCGATAATCAGTTGATATTTTTGAATTGCACCATTCCACATCGGGTCTCGACTCTCATGCCCCTCCTCGGCTTTCCTGTGTCACCCGAAGCATCCTTCCAAAACAACTTCCAAACATCCACAAAACCAACAGCTTACGCACCGCCTTTAATTTCACCACACCCACATTTTTGCGAACAGTGAGGTTGGGTTTGTTGATGGGACGAGAAGCTGACTTGCTTCTAGGACATTTCCGAATTCTCACCAGAAAAGCACGATATTCATGTGCTGTTGAATGAGCCGCGGTATCTGCCCAGCTCGTTCCAAGTTCCAACGTGGTCTTACAACTTCTCATCATGGCATTTTCGGGCGAAATATGTAAGCTTCACCACGTAGGCTTCCATACGACTTGTCATACAACCTCATGCGCCGCACTCGCCCAGTTGGGGCTCATTCCCCGACCGGCCCATTCGGACGATCCGCATTGATGTCTCCAAAACCACCTTCTGGAACACGCAACCAAGATTTTCTCAAGATGAGTAGGGCTCGTGCTTGAATTGCCAGCGTCTCAGGTCATGCAGCATCCGTGTCCCGCTTTTCGGCATACCCATTTCTCACTGTACCCCGCTCATCAATTATGTGCACTTGTTCGGAAGCAACATTGACAGGGTCGCAAACAACCCTGTTGCTTCAGTGTTGGGGTCCGTTATTTTTAACGTAAGGCGCCCGATCAAATCTGGATGTGGTAAAGAGTTGGAGGTCATCATGGGCTACTTATGGAACGCCTTTCGCCACGAATAGGTGGGATGATTGATGGCGGATTATTCGGACACCTACGTACACTGAAGGATACCCGAGAGAAAACGATTTATTTGACGGCACGGATCCAACTTTTTTACACTCCTTTTTAACACCTTTTCGAAACTCACACTCCTTACAACATGAAATTGGCGGCCACTTCTGCGATTACGCTGCTGCTGACGGGCGCTTCTGCGATGTCGATTCCGACCTTCACCAATGGATTCCTCCACACTTCAAAGCGACTCGGGAAGAGAGCAAACAAGCCAAATCCAATGCCAGCAATTATAGGCGGGACTATTGGCGGCTTCTCATTCATCATTCTTGTCGCAGTTGTCGTCTACCTCCTCATGCGACGAAAGGAAGATAGGCGCCGAAACGATCCGGAGCGTCAGATGGATGGATTTGCAGCACTTGAGCGGGCGGAGGAAGAGCGAAAGAGGGTAGAGAGCACCAAAATGGCACCTTCGAGAGGTGGGATCCTGGGCAGGCTACTTGGGAGGAAGAAGGATGATGTGAGAGTTACGGAGATGGAACTGGAGAGTGTTACACCACCATCGGCAACACTGAACAACAGGGCCGGGACGCCCGTGGAGATGAATACGGATCCTGAGGATGTCGGCGCCAGCTTTCAGGGCGCCACCAGTCACCAAATATTGCACAGTGTTATTCCGGAGGAGATTACCCCACCATCGCGGAGCGGCAACAGAGGAGAGGGATTGATTATCATGACGAACGATGATACGGTGGAGCAGATCCTTGTGAGCGCGAGAGCTTCACGGGCGATGAGTGGGGTAGTGATCCCAAGTCCGGACCCAAGTACCATGCCTGGATTCAGTCCTGTATCTCCTATCGTCCGCGAAGACAGTATGGGCAGGAAGTTTATTTAAAGGTCGAGAGGCATGCTCGATATCCATGCAACGGCTGCGGGTTTCATCCCGGCGTTGCATGCTGGAAGTATCGGTATTGGTTAGATTTGGTTGGGTGGATGTTTTGCATTTGGATGGAGTTTCGGAGTTACTTGATTTTGAGTCTACTTTGCTTTTGTATATGGCCTTTTCTCTTTAATGTTAATATTCACTATACTCCTTGAATGTGTTTTGTCCATCATCGTGAACGCAAACTGCTCTCCAGCCCTACAAGATCTAATCGGACCGATAATCAACTCGCCAAGCCGCTGACGATTGGTGCCTTTGTCTCCTTCCGACTCCGCTTGAGACCGCAGATCTGCATGGACCATCAAATGCCCGCCCCACCACCACAAACCATCACCATTCCTTAGAAGTACAACGACAAAAGACGACAACTTCGGCCTAAACCGCAAGGATGTCGTTACTTCAGCATCAAGAGTAATTAGACCCTCTTCCGCTCATATACGTCTACTTTTATCATCACCAGCCTCATCGCCGACCCTTGTTTGCCCATTGTTGAGTACTGACCTCCTTCCTCCGCCTGCAGCTTTGCCATCTACAGAATCCGCTCCCGCTACCTTCACTGCGTCCGCGACGGCGTCGGCGACCGCCTCATTCACGTCAACCCGCTCACAGCACCTGGATTCCGCAATGCCGGCTGGGGCAACCCCTCCGAGATCAAGCGACAAAACTCCCCGCCCATCGGCCTCAACACGGAATACTTTTCGGCTTCAGCACGCGAACGTTTCGCCCAGCTTCACGATCAAGATGTCGCCGAAACTCAGAACCCAGTCGAGACAGGCCTAGGAGCGGGTGGCTTTGGCGGCATTGGACTTGGAGCTGGATTGGGTGGGCTTGGGAGTGCGTTGGGGGAGAAGAAGGAGACGACCGAAGGGGCGGAGGAGGAGTTTGCGCCTGGACGAGTACCGATGACGGATAAGATTGCCATGCCTCTACGACCGCCAACAAGGGAGGAGGATCTCAGTTCGGATTCGGACTCAGAGCCAGAGCCAGAAGAAGAGTAAGTCGGCCCTATTTCACGGTGTTGTTTGCTGGCGTCGGAAGGACCGTACTGACTAGTGGGTGGTTAGGTCGATGCATCAACTCAAGTTTTCAAAAGTACCAATTCGAGGAAGATCCGACAGTTCACCAATACCATCAGTACGGACTGGGGCACCTGGGTTTTCTGGGACGCCAAAGAGTGCATTGGAAGGAACGAGGTTGAGGGCTGGATCACATGGAACGTTTGAATTCGCCAGGCACAATGCCGTCAAGCAACAGGAAGCACGACGGAAAGTTCACATGCGGATGGATTCAGATTCGGAAATGTCAGAAGCACAGCGACTTAGGATATCGGTCTCTTCATCAGACATTGGTGGTCTCGGGCAAGGAGTCGGCTTTGGCGATGATGCTGGAGACGACAGCGACATCTCAGATACTCTCTCAAGTGAGTTCACAGAGACTGTCGACTCAAATCCAAGTGTTATGCGACCTGGAAACTTTCTTGGTGGGCCTTTCGGAGGTGGCCAAAGTGCAAGACAGGGAAGGTTGTTGGGTGTTCCTGGATCACCGGCTATTGGAACTCTTCATGAGCTACCTCCTGCTCGGCCAATCTCGATGGTTCAACCAGTCTCTTTGCTCACGCAAATGTTGAAGGGTGATGCACCAGATAATCCACTCTACCAGTATTCTATTCATTCTGGTCAAGGAGAGTTGAAGCCCATCAATCTCAAGGTTTACTTCCCAGTCAAGAAGGATCCTTTGACACCCATCACTATCGCACTTCGCAGAGAAGAGAGGCAAGCGGAAGGTGGAATTAGAGAGACCACTGTCGTTAACGCCATCGGATTCTGTCTTTACACATATGTTGAAGAGGGTCTTGAGCCAAAACTGGACAAGGACCAATACAATGTCAACAAATGGATCATGAGAATGGTAGATGACGGTGAGCCGGACATGGATTTCCCTCGTAAGTCAACCTTTATCTCATGGCCCTCTCCTTCTTAATTGATCCACTGCTAACTATTCTCGCAGCGCTGGAGCGTAACAAGCCGATAAACACGTTCGTAGTTCGAGATCGTCGAGGAGTCCAACGTGGCCCTTCCGAGTTCGCTATTTGTCTCGCCGATCCACAACAGGTCGAAGAGAACGAGCGCCTTACTCCCGTTCCCAAGCCACCTCCAGGCGGCGTCGGTGCCCCCATCTCTCTCGGTGTTCAAGCCGCTATGGTTCCACCAAATACTGCTGTCTCCGAAAAGCCGGCTCTTCAACGTCCTGGCACCGCCGACACAAATACATCCATCACTATGGCACCACCTTCATCAGCAGTTACAACCCGACAAGGTCCAACAAGAATACTCAGAATCTTCATGAATACAGTTGATGATTTCGCAAAGTCAGCCGGTATCAGTGTCACCAGCGATACAACCTTCACCGAGGCGCTTGAATTGATATGTCGTAAGAAGCATCTCAACAAGAATGACTTTGTGCTCAAAATCTTTGGTACCACTACCATCATGACTGGCGAGATGACAGTCGACCAACTTGGTGAAGACCAAGATCTCGAGCTGATTCGCAGGAGTACCCGAGACCACGGAGTTGACGGAAGACAGGATCGGTCCGAGTCTTTCTCTAGCATATTGAGACAAGTGGATTCCGGTCCGGCCGCCAGCTTTGCGAGCTCTGTGGGCATCAGTGGGTTTATCGGAGAAGAAGGCGTCGAGAAGGAGAAGAAAAAGAAGGAAAAGAAGAAGGGATACCATGGCATCCAGGTTGCTGGTGGACAGGATCTACTGGGCAGTATCAACTATCAAAAGTTTACGGTGTGGAGACGACAACCGATGAGTTTCATCAAGTAAGTACCTTTTGTCCTGTCTTTTGGCATTTGCTAACAATTTCTCTCCAGCCGTCATGAACGTACTCTTGCTATCGACGGCGAGTACGTCCACATCATGCCCTCGGACGCCAAAACCCTCTTCGAAACCCCCAAAACCACCTCCCTCCACATCTCCTCCATCATCGGCTGCAAAGTCAGTCGCAAAGCCCCCTCCAACTTCAAAATCGCCGTTCTCAAATCCGAACCACGCGAAATCAAATCCTACGACTTCGAAGCCGTCAACGCCGAGCAGGCCGCCGAAATCGTCACCGCTCTCAAGGAAAAGATCGAGACGTACCGACTGGACAACCCGGGAGATCCGAGCAAACGTAGATAGGCCGGGGTTGAAAAATGTAAAGAGAAGCTGAAGGATACTCGCGACACACTTCTCGGAGTGCGTAACTCTCTCAAGGGCAAGGCGGAGGAATTGAAGCGGAAGAGAGCGTTCAGTCTCGGGAAAGAGAATCCGTTGGATAAGATGGCTAGGACGATGCGGTACCAGGGCGACGGAGTCTAGGAGACTCTGCCGGACGTATGATTGATTGACTGATGCGATGATTGTTAAGCGATTTCCTCTTTTCTTTTGTTTAGTTGTGGATTTCCTTTGTGACGTATATTTCATTGTTATCATCTGTTTTATCCCCCCCGTTTCCTTAGCTCGATTACTTACCTACCTGTTCCTTTGTTTTCATGTTCTTTTCTAGGGCCGAGTGCTGTTCTTTCCGGTTTGTTTTTCCCTTTTTGTCGTGTTACGCCTGGTGGGTCGGTTCTTATCTAGCGTTCTCTCTGTTGTCACCTTTTGTTTTTTGTTGTTGCTTCTCTCGGCTATAGGGTCCTTTCTTTCATGATCTCCTTCGATATTCCTTTGTTACAAAAGAGCGTAGCGTTGCAATTGGCGGGTTCATGGTTGCTTTTCGTCGTTTCGTTCGAATCACCCTTTCTTTTTCACCGGTTTCTCTCGTTTGTTCTTTCGGGCAATGGTCAGGATAGAAGCGAAGATCTTCTTCTCACTCTTGTTTACATTTACTTCTTTACTGTCATGCATGCGAAAATAGCCAGCATTGTGTTTGAGCGTGGTTAAGGCTTCACTTGCGGTTACTCAATTCCTTCTGGTTTATAGTATCTATGGGCATGGCGTCGATAGTTTAGGGATGGCGTTTGTGAATTTATGCTTAGAGTTACTAAAGAAGTATCTATACATGTATCTCAAGACGGCCTTGGGCAAACTACAGGCTTATTACCTGCCGTATGTTATTCGGGTAGCGAGCGAGCAGGACAATGATTTACACAAAGCTTGGTGATTCTTGTAGAAATCCATACTTCCCATGCAATTTCTCCAACCTCGAACAATACCAAAAATAATGGCATGATTAGGACTGCTAGTAGCGCTTGCGCTGTTCATGAAGCAACCGCGATCCCAGGATCGCATGTCCATCATGATGGTAAGATGGCAGTGCGGCATCGGCCATGAATGGAGCACGGCTGGGGTATGTAAAAGTCGAACTGGGCTGTACGTTCTCGATTTGGTGATAATTAATATCTTTTGTATCATATACCTAGGTACTTACTTAAGTACTTAGTAAACAAACGCAAAAACGATGAGGTGGTGCAGCAGAGTTCATGAGGTGGCTGTGCTTCTGCAAACCCGGGTTATGGAGACTCTTGGCTATTCTGACCTTCCAACTCGCCCCGGCGCTGAAAATGCCGCCCTATTGTAATCCTCCAAGCTACCTGGTGTCGCAAAACCTAAGAGATGCATAAATCTCACAGCTGGTAAACTGTCTACGGATCCATTCGCAGCGCGGTCCTTTTTCGTGATGGTAGCGTTCAGTTTGATTGTTGTCTCATCTTTCATGACATCGGTGGCCGTCCTGAGACCTCCCAAGAGGAATGTGAACGTTTTCAAGCTACTAGCTTCCAAGGATGGCATGAATGAGCGGCAACCAGAACACCACAGCGGGAAAAAAGAGGCCTCGCTATACAAAGGCTGTGATGAATGTCGTCGCAGCCGTTTCGTAGTTTCTTTACCAAATATATCCACCAAGACATCAGAAGGTAGCTTCACAATGACTGGTGCTTTCAATGAATATGACCACGCAAGGGCAGAGCCAGATTCAACTGTTCCGATCTTCTCCCACCTTGCAAGATATATCCGCGTCCGGACCTTGGGATACGGATCGCCACCCCTCTGGATCACCAATGAAGCAACCTCAGCGGCATTGTAAAAAAGACTGGTGTGCCTCTCTCCAGCACTGGGACGTCGAAGACTAACGAAACCAGTAGAGAGCTGCTTGTTGGTGTATTCAGTGCTGCGGTAGTGGCAGAGTAAATGATTCGTCCAGGGTGAAAGATTGAATGGCGGTAGCTCCTCATTGGGGTTGGCTCCCAGATCAAGAAGCAGAGAAACCAAGTCAAGATCAACTGCATACTGATAATTGCAGCCGGATTCACGATTCAACACAAGTGTACTGGGCTTAACGATAGGATGGTGTCCTCTATGATTGCGGTATCGGTAATAATTCCCGATAGCCAGCATGTGGTCCTCCATCAATCCATGGCGCGGATGGCTGGGCCGACTGTGAAATAATCCCCACGGGGCGAGGGAGACAAGCAACAAAGTGCTGCAAAGTGTCCGGAAGCTGGGGGAGAAAATGGTTTGGTCATGCTTCATTCGTTCCGCGAGATGTGCGACAAAGAGACGTAATCGGTAGAAGACCGCCACGACTAAACCTTCGGCCTCTTTATGTGATTGGTGACATGACCGAAGTAGAAACTTTAAGTTGAAAGGTAGTTGTGCCTTAGAATCCGATGACGAGGACGCTGATCTTCCAGTGACTAAATACGAGTCATGAACGTCCACAGAGAATGCAGGCCTCGAGCTTTTGCCGCAGGCCAGGAGCTTGGACGAGGCTCTGAAGAAGTTGAAACTGCAATGAAGCGGGGCTGGGACCGGTCGGGTTTCCGAAAGGAGGACCTTGTATAGGGCCAATTCCTTGTGCATCCCCAGAGAGCCAACTAGGGAGAGATAGTTCTTATAGCCTTGTGTAAAGGAGCCGTAGAACCTATCATCAGGAAATACCAATTCACCTCTACAGTCAAGTGCTCTGTCTGTTGACTCGCGACGAAAAGGCGCACTAGCAAATGAACCCAAATATGCGACTGTATGGGGGCGTGATACTTCGCGCCATTCTGCTAGGTAACGGTCGATATGCGAGGCATGTACAAGAATATGTGCGATCGCATCGTTAACAGATTCGGGCTTCATCTTCGCAGAAATTTCTGAGCCCCAAAAGTTCCAGTTTAGCAGCCTGCTTTCTGCCAGACGAACGGCGAAAGCTGCGATTTCAGCATTGAATTCGTGACCAGCCAGCTCGCGAAGTCTGGTCATATAAGAGTTCTTCAGAAAGTCGCAAACGGTCCTGTGTATGAATACCACTGACTGGGATTGCAGCTGGAGCATCGCAACTCGTAACTCATCAACTTCTGGAGAGCCGCCTGACTTTCGTGATCTGGAGACGGACGCCTTTCTCTGTTTACGTGCCTGGCATTTTTTCCTTTTCCTATTCGCCTGGTCCGCCTCTTGTGAAGACGGGGAGTTCTCCTGCACTGGTTGTACCAGCAAATCGAGAGGTGTTTCCGTCGGAGGCACGCTCGATGTTTGCCGACTTTTTGTTCTGTTTTCTTTTGTTATGGCGGGTTGGCTACTTGCTAGCTCGTTCTTTTGGTGCGGTTGCGTGCTCGATCCGGAATAACTGATATCAAGTAGATCGCGACATCTGTTGCTTAATGTCTCTCTGAGATACGAGATACGAAGTTTCCCCTTGGCGATATAAATCCGGTTCTCTTCCACGGGAGTGATGATACCATCCGGATATTGAAACATCAAACAAGCCCCGAGCGCATTCAGAGGCCAAGGGTTATTGACATCAACCTCCAATAAGGCCATCAAGAGAATTCTTGCACCCTCACCCTTGTATCGCTCGTCTGATCTTTCAACGAGCTCCTTAAAGTAAGTATCCAAGTCTTGTGGGATCTCCTCCAGCCTCTGCTGAACCCTTTCGTAGCTTTCTCCATCGGCAACCTCCCGGAATACATTTTTGCAAACGAGATCCGTCCAAAGCCAGACGCCTTCTGACCGAACTGCAATTTCCGTCGAGAGAGACTCCCACCGAGTGTCCGATTTCAACGCAATTTGGAATGAAGCTAAGCTTTTAAGGCCATCGAGGGAGTATTTCTGCATGTCTGAGAACGTGAAATCATGAACTGCTACGTGACAGCCATGGTGCTCAAGCGCTCTTTTGAAGATGGTCCAAGGTCGACTAGAGACACAGATTTTGACAAAATCTGAATCCGCAAGACTCTTGACGATATTTACAACATCAAGCTCGTGCCCATCAGCAGAAATCCGAATGTCGTACTCGTCCAGCCCGTCGATAAAAATGGCAAGTTTTGCGTTAATGTCTGCTGAAAGAGAGATCACCTCTGCCGTTCTCCGAAGCAAGAAGTCAAAATCGTCTTTATTCCAATCCTGAGGCCTCTTCTTCCGTATAGCCTGACGATCAACGGCGCGCAGTAGCAGTTTCGGCTCCGATTCGAATATTTGGGCAAGAATGCTGCGATAGAGGCCCTCCAGAGACCTTTGGTCTGCTGTGCCCGAGATCCAGAAAAAATGCCTTATAAAGATCAGCTTTGATTAGTTCATTTTGCTCGCTCATTTTTTTGTACACAGTAGCTTCAATCTGGAAGAGTGCTTGCGATGTTCGATTAAATTTGCCCGCAAGATTGCTGAGTCGATATCGCTCAAAAGTGAAGTTTTTCTGGGGCGCAATAAAAAGATACCTTGCCGTCCCTACTCAGGATTGAACTGAGAATCTTTCGATTGCAGACATGATCAAACAGTGCCCATCATCCTAACAGTCGAACGCCCTAACCAGTTAGGCCATAGAGACCGAGATGCAGATTGGCCCAGGCGTCCTATTCTCACGGCTTGAGAGGTAGGTTAAGGCACAGGTACTTCACAGACTAAACTCTAACGTATGTGAGTGTTCTTATGAGAGACCCACCTCTCTAATGAGTGATCGTGCAGGCTGGGGATATAACGCCCATATGGACCATATGGTGGTAATTGTTATACATATTACCTTAATGCGCATAAGATGGAAGTGAAGCTTGAGATACTCGTGTGGATGTTGGCCCGTACAATACCCTTAAATTTTAACTGTCTCGCGATCTCTTTGGTAGAGGTATATTCCTCTAGTCGTAGCTTTATTCACCTCTTCGATCTTACTACCCCGGGCCGGAATTCCACGTTGAATGCTCTTTCGGTACTCTACGGGGCTCATACTCGTAAGAGTCCAGCAATAAAAATGCAATCCTCCCCGGCGGGGAATCGAACCCCGGCCACGTGCGTTCTACTGCTCATTGGAGCTGATGACAGGCACGTATACTGACCACTATACTACCGAGGACTGATACTAAACTGCGGCAAATACACAATATCATTCCAAAGGTCTCTTCGTTACAGGTCTATGAACTCGTGGGCTGCAGACGCTATGCGTCTTGCTTTTCTGAATACTTGATTGCAGTGAACCTGAGTTGCAATCTCAGTGCAAAATACCTAAGTACCCGTCGTAAGACATTTCGTAAGAGGTGACCGTACCAAGTGATGGGAGCTGTGCATGTGGCCCATTTAGATATACTTACTCGTGCATTCATTTTGGTCTAATATGATCATATCATATGATACTTCTTTGCGTGCCGAAATATACTCCAGTTCTTCTATATCTCGTAATCTCGTAAAAAGTTAAGCGACCTGAGCTAGAACGATTGCTCAACGTACTGTCTCGCGAATTCTCACCATAAAAGCGCTTAAGGCATGGTTGAGGAGTACGATGCGAAGTCATTCTCAAATATGATTCTCGTTCTGTGACTCAATGGCCGTCGTGATAACTCTCTTCATGCTTGTATCCTGCGTGTCCGTCTTGTGGTATTGATTTTTAGTACTCATAGTATATATAGCAGAACGTAACAGATTGTGGTTATGGGCGTTTGATAGTTGGCTATCGTTTCGGGAAGCTCTTCTGTGGTAGACGGTGCAACGTTAACGTCCCTTTGTCTTTCTCGAATTCTCGTACGCAACTCCAAAGCTGGGTCTTTCCTCTTTACTGTCACCTGGGACTTGTCGTATGCCAAATTGATTCGTTAGTGCACTGTCGACTGCATAATGATGTACTAGGATACTTCCCAAATTCGTTCCGATCGAATTCTCCAGTTCTGCGATACTTCGTGTGGGCTTTCTTGAACGGCTGAGAAATTAGCACGTACGTACTTACGAAAGTTCCGTTAACTTTATTGATTTCGAGCTCGTGATTTGTGCTGAGGAGACAATCGTTCGATCAACAACGTGCATCTCTTCTATTCCCTCAAGGCATACGTGCACCGTCGCAGTGAATCGATACATCAGCGCACCCCCATCGGTCTTCTCGTGACTCGATCCTTTGAGGTTTGGTAGGTAACGTACAACACTAGTGGCTGTTATCTCTCGTATTCTGCAAAAGACATGCTGAACATGTAGGATATCGGGGTACACCGTCGTGGCTCAACGTGAATTCCTTCTTTGATACTTCTTGAGGGCAAAACTGCTTAAGTATACGTGACGGTTTTCTTGGAGTTGCGACCTCATACTACTACTAGTCCATCGCTACGCTTCTACTACGTATCGGCTCGTGATATTCGGAAGGTGAAGAATCAGAAATGTGAGCCGTAAATCCACCTTATGGGTAAGTAGCTATCTCGTTTCGTGAACTCCCTAATACCTAAATACTACGTCCCCATTTACTTCTCGTTTGTTGCTTGCTACCTCCCTTTGGGGTATAAGATGTCCCATGCTCATCGTGCATTGGGATGAACAGTAGTAGAATGCGTCGTGACTTGATCAGCGCCGCACTGATCTTTTGTCTTTCTCGTGTTTGAATGATTCTTCGTCATAAAATATTAGGTCGTGCTTCGTTAAATGCGAAATCTTTCAAGCTCTTCAAACTGCTTGTTGTTGCTTGAAAAGTGATCTTGGAGAAAGAGATTGGGAAGAAGCTCGTTATTTAAAGGCAAATCATGATCAACCGTTAACCTGGCCGGGTTATTCCGAGTCCGCGGAATCAAGAACCCATGTTTTTGAATTTGGAAGGAGATAGGTGGCATTTACGGCCGGTCAACCTTAAGATTGACTGTAGAATAAGACCGATACTGCTTGCGCCTTTTGATGACAGGGCAATAGCATCTACTCTGAGTACCCACTTCCCAAAAAAGCGCAAGCTGTGATATAAGTTTCAGGTGCGAAGTTTCAAGTTTGCAGGAAAAGGGAACGGCAAACGAAACACCGTCCCTACTCAGGATTGAACTGAGAATCTTTCGATCGCAGCCAGAGTCAAGCATAATCTGCTTTGCAATGATAACAGTCGAACGCCCTAACCAGTTAGGCCATAGAGACCGAGATATCAGTTGGCAGAAGCAAGCAAATTCCAATCTTGCAGCAGTTTCTTCGACCCTGCTTCCTACACTCCTTTCTGAATAGCTTCATCGGTTCGCAAGTGCAGTTCTAATTCTCAAATCAAAAAGCAAAATATATTTAATCATGTTGTCGTAACAAAGGTGAGAAAAGATACCCCACAAGCCCCAAAACAACCGTTCCCCATCCGCCAAGCCCCAACTCCAACGTCACCTTCCCAGACGTCACCTTCCGACCTCTCCGCCCTCTCAATACAAATGCTCCAAATCCCCATCCGGAGCCCCCCCCCCCCCCCCCCCCCCCCCCCCCCCCCCCCCCCCCCCACCCTCAGCCTCACCCCCCTTCCCAACCTCCTCCTCATCACCTCTCTTCCTCTTCCTACCCCCCGCCTTCTCCTTCTCCTTCTTCTCCACCTTCTTCCTCGACGCTCTCGCCTTTTTTTGCGAAGGACTGCCCGCATCGGCGCCTTCGACGGGCTCGGCTTTGCTGGCGGGAGAACTGTCTTTTGTGTTGAAGACTTCGGGGATTTTGAGGTTGTATTTGGCGAGCATGCGGAACATGCGGAGGTAGCTGTTGAGGGGGGGGGTTAGGTGTGGTGCTTTTGGGAGGTTGGTGTAGGGGAGGAAGGGCTTGTGGAGGATGGGGTTGTGGAGGATGGATTTGGAGAGGTGGGTTTGGAGGGAATGGGGTGCTTACCAGGCGTTTTTGTTGGCTGCGTTGATGGCGGGGTCTTTGGCGGCTGCTTCGAAATCGGGCTGCGAGATTGTGTGTCAGATCTAGAGAAATCGGCGGATTTTGGAGTTGGATGGGGCTTACCTTTCCGTTGCGGGTGTACTTGAGGACGGTGAGGAGGAAGGCGCCGACGGTGGCATCGGTGTTTTCCTTGCCGGCCTTTCCGCCAGATGCTGGTGCTGGTGCGTCTGTCTCGGTGGTGGCTTTGTCGACCATTGTTGGCGCTGGTGTACTTTGGTTTTGTGGTTCTGGAACTGCTTCGGGTGAGAGAGTGGAACTTGGGTTTGGGAGGATGGTGGTTGAGGGTAAGACGGAGAGGAGGATCTAGGGAGTTATACAGCAACGGAGGAGGCGGGCAAATTTGGGGGGGGATGTCAAACATGGGTTGCTCACATGGGATTGACTCGGCTGTCGTCTCTTTGTTCACGCAAGGCGTCAGGACGGGATCGACTGGACGGATGCACGCTGCCGACATGTCACTATCCGGAGTTCGTCAGGCGAGACAGGATGAAAGGGAAAGGGAGGATGTTTGACACCAATGGCTCAATGTGATGAAATTGTGGGGATGGCTAAAGGTATGCAAACTTGCAATTGGATAAACTAGTAGAGATCTAGGTAGAACATCCTTCGAAGAAAAATGCCCGTCAAATGGTAAAACGACATCCACCCTACTCGTGCTTCTTCTCATTTTCCTCTTCTTCTTCTTCTTCCTCGTCCTCCTCCTCGATCTTACCAGCCTTCTTACGCTCGAACTTGATCTCAAGCTCACCCCTCCCCAAGCCATTCAGCACGCACCCAACCATCGCCAAGAGAGCCACCACAATCATGACCAAGATCCACCCAATCTGGGCAAAAGCCACACGGGGAACAAGCGAGGCAAGAGCCCCAGCGCCAAAAGAAAGCGCACAGAGCATTCCCGCGACAAACAAAGGAACGCCTGCCGGACCTGCATTTGGAATTGGCTGAGAATGGTTGGTCTTTGCGTCGTGGGAGGAGAAGCTGCAGTTGAGCACATCCGGAAGCTTAACGCCTTGGGTGTGGAGGAGCTTGTAGAGTTGGCGATAGCTGCGAGGGTTGGTTAGTGGGAGGCGATGAGACGGAGGGGAGGGTACATTTCGGTTGGGGTTCGGGCGGTGTCGACTACGTCGTTTTTTGCTACGGCTTCGAGGTCAACCTGGGGAGATGTTAGGTGTTTACATAGTGCATAAGGTGAGGTGGGTTGGTACCATGCCCTTGTGGGTGTGCTTGAGGACTCTGAGAAGGAATGCGGCATTCTCGGAGGTGTAGGGATAGTTGCCGCCGAGGAGATGGAGGGCTTCGTCGGTGATGGCGAAGGAATTGGTTGCCATTTTCGGGAGTTGTTGTTTGCTATCTTTTTCGGGAGTTGCGTTTGATAGGTTGTACGAGGGTTTATTGGATTTTGGGGTTTTTTTTCGTGTTGAAATAGGAAGAAAATTAGGGAAGGTTTGGCTTTGTTGATCGTCGGGATGATTCCAGTGTGTACCCGTATCTTCGTTTCGGGGGTTCTTTGTCTTGCTGCCTGGGTTCCAGAAATTCCAGGGTCGACGTATGATGGCGCTCCCAAGTCGAGAGTTTGTCGTCCTTGATTTGGGTGAACCCCACGGAGACTGGCTTCGGCAGGATTTCTTCATGGAGCTGCTTTTTGCACAAGCGAAACATGACAGAATCGGGAGCGAATACTTGTAGGGATTGCAGTCTTCAAGAGGAAGGAGGGCTGTGTATCTAGAAAAACATTACTTTCCGGATGTGGAGAAGAGCGATCGATAGTAAGTACATGTAGAACTACCAAGAAGAGATGAACAAAGGGTCCATGAACAAACCTCAAAAAACTTCAACAGCCACAACGCTCTACCACTCTCCACCACAGTTCGTCCTTTTCCAGAGCAGCGTAACGGCTATCTCTCAGCATCCAGTAGCATCCGCACAAATCCCCAAGTCGCCGCCCTCCGTAGAAGAGCAACGACACTTGCAACAACATTGCTTCTCCTTCAGTTCCTGCAGTATCTCCCTCCGCATCCCCAACAAAAGCTTCACAACGGTCTCTTCAAACTCATGATTCATCTGCCTTTCTGCATTCCAAAGTGCCTGCTGAGCCCCAACCTGAATTTGCCAGTATCGATTGTCCTCCACCCGAGCTTCTCTCTCTTTGTGTATTTCCGTCGTGATGTTTTCTGAGAGATGTTCGAGTCTAGCTCGTAGATCTTCGCGCTCTTCATCGTGGTAAGTGATGGTTTTCGGTAGGAACCAGGCAAAGAGGTTTTTGAAGCGGGGAAAGATAAAAGTTGTTGTTGGCTCGTGGTCGGGGCCGTAATCATCGGGTGAGGCTTTGGTGGTTGCTGTGCGCTGAGAGCGGACGGATTGCTCCGGGATTGGCCGTCTATGCGGGGTCAGAAGCGAGATTCTTCTGGGAAGGGAGTGGCTGGATGGGGGTTACGTACTCGGCCATTGGAAGGGAAGGTGCCGTCTTTGATGTTTGTTGTTGTGGTTCCTTCCCCTTGGGCTCGAGGTGGGGCTTTGGTTGCTCTCGGAGATTCTCTCCGTCTTTTTGGCTTCGTCCCAAGGCTACGTCATCTCTGGTAAATTCACAAACGTTATTATTTTGTGGGAAACGAGTAATACCATCAAGGGGTCCCTAGCTCAAAGGTGGAAGAGCGGCGTTTAAAAGTATTGAACTTCTCGGGCTGGGGACCTCAGTTCGATTCCCACTATAGGTGGGATCGGCGTGAGTAGAGGGTTCTCCCTCGAACACTTTTGCTGCTGGTTCTGGATGGGCTTATGGTTTTTTTAAAAGTGTTTTTATCCTCCCTCGGAGATAATGCAACAGTGAAACTGTAGATAGAATTTTCTAAATCATAAACGACACGTTGGCACAATATCAATCTTCAATAGCCTACTCATCCACCTCAGCCTTGTCCTCGTCCATCTTTTCACCGCCCTCGTCTGAACCACTCCCAGCATTCTTGTCATTTTCGCTCACATCCTCCACCACAGGGCTTTCATCATGGTCAACAACATCGCTCTCGGCTTCGGCTTTCACCGCCTTCCTGGCCACTCGTTTCCTCTTCTTCGCAACTGGTTCTTCTTCGGCGTTGGTTTCGTCTTTCAGCTTCCTCCCTGCCCTTTGCTTTGCCGCTGGCTTGGGCTCAGCAGGCGATACATCGTGGGAGTCGGCTTCTACCGCCGCCCCGGCAGTGCTGGCTTTTGACTTCTTGTCTGAGAAGAAGATGTCGGCGGGGTTCAGGCCTTCTCGCTTGAGGATGCCGCGGAGCTTGTCGTAGCTGCCAGGTTGTGTCAGCTTTGGAAGAGAATGATGGGGGAGGAGAGAATGTATCGTACCTGGCTTTCTTGTGTTTGGCTTGGATGGCGGCGTCGGAAGCGGCGGCGACGTAGTCGACCTGGGCATTGTATTAGATGGGGTTTGTGGGAAGTGGAGGTAGGAGGTACCGTTCCGTTGTTTGTGTGCTTGAGGAAGGCGATGAGGAGGTTGTAGTTCTTGACTTTGATGGCGTCGGTGATGCCGGTGGAGGGGCTTGCGTCGGCTTCGGAGTCGGACATGGCTTGGTTGGTTGATGACTTGGACGACTTGGAAGGTTTCGGTACGTTGTGGGATGTGAAATGAGGTATGGCAGTATGGACTCAAGATATGGTGAAGGAAAGAGGAGTGAGAAAGATGTACTGCTTTTGGAGAGAGCTCTTGCGAGCAAACTTGACAGCGTGGTCCTTCCGTCTGAGGTTCCTTTGTCTTTGTCTCTCGATCCTGGATCGGCACAAGCTTTCTGGTCGGGCACGACATGCAACCTGCCGCCTTGCTGATCCGCAGACTGGCTGGAACGTGGAGTGCATGAGTGCTGGCATGAGACTGTGCCTGAGTCAAGATGTCGAGGCCGAGTTTGACAGGCACCGGTCTCAGATATGCAAACAAGGTAGCCTCATCACACCAGGCACGAGCCTTTGACGCAACGGAAAGAGGAAAAACAGTTCAAGAAAACAAAGTGGAGAAACAAGTGCCGGAAACAGTCAAGCATCAATTCAAGCTATCACGATAAACTCTATTACCCAGACTCCTCGAGATTGGGTTTCCACACGCTCATTCACTCCTCAGTCTCGCTCCCAGCCTGGCTTCCGTCCTTCATTTCCTCATCAACTTTCACCTCTTCATCAGTCTCCATCTTCTCATCACCCTTTGCCTCAGCATCACCCTTCTCCTCCTCTCCAACCTTATCCCCTCCACCCACCACCGTCTCATCACCCTTCCCCTCATCCTTCCCCTCCACAGCCTCCTCCTCATCAATCTCCGCCTCCTCAACCTTTCTCTTCTTCGACGCCCTCGGACTAGCCACCTTCTTCACCTTCTCCTTCTTCTCCGCCTTCTTCCTAGTCGTCTTCGGCTTCTCCTTCTCCTCACCGGCACTCGTCTCCTCCTTCGCAGCCGCCTCAGCGCCCTTCTTGCCCTCTTGCTTTCCCGAGACAAAGACAGACGAGACGCTGAGGTCCTCGCTCTTGAACATGTTGAGGAGCTTGTTGTAGCTGCTTCTATGTTAGCACCCGAGGGACGAGAAACAGGAAAGGGAAACGGTTGCGTACCATGATCGCTTGTTGCTCATGTTGATGTCGGGATCTTTGGCGGCGGCTTCGATGTCAATCTGCAGGGCAAAACGCGGTTAGAAGACGTCCGGGAACTGGGAGGAAGGAGGGAGGTACGGACCTTGCCGTTGGAGGTGTGGCGGAAGACGGCGATGAGGAATTGGTAGGCGGCGGCTTGCTTGTCTCTGTTTGCGGTGTCGGTCTCGGGCTTGGGGGCGGTTTCGGAGGACATTGTTGTGGGGTTTGGAAGTGTGAGATTGGGAAGGGAGAGACTTGGGGAGGTTGATGGGTGGAACGGCGCATGGGAGGGGGTGCTGGATATATGGCTGGGTGGGAGGGGGGGCAAACTTGCTTCGTGACGGTTTGGGAAGCTCGTGCCGGTGCATCGTCTTTCTTTGTGTAGAAGTGGGGTGTGCTCTTTCGGCTCGCTATGCATGCTGGTGGCCGAGAGAAGTGTGGGTTGTTGTTTGGAGGCCTGGGTTTGGCGGCAGGCTGGAAGATCCACGTTTTGTTTGGCTGCATGGATGAGTGGCTTGGGGACTGATTGGAGGTAGGAATCTCGTGTTGAGTAGGAGCTGACAGATGAGATGCTAGTATCTAATATTGCTTGTTTAGGTTTCTTTTGATATACGAGCATACTATCTTGCTATATCCACCATCGGAGGTAAGTAGTTTCAGAGAACTCATGGGTTATTCAAGACTTTAATCGTAGATACAGCTCTACCAGACATCGATACGCCCATAATCACCGTCTTGTTTAATCACTTTCCTCCTTGACCTCTTCCTTGACCTCATCACTAGCCATATCCACATCCTCCTCTTTCACCGACTCGGCAGACTCCATCTCCTCATTCTCCTGCTCCAATTTTCTCTTCTTGGGCACTTTTGGGCTCGCAGCCTTCTTTGGCTTATCGGTCTTCTCAACCTTCTTCCGAGCTTGCTTTGGCTTCTTCTCCTTCGACTCGGCATTTGGCGCATCGTCTTTAGCAACAGCAGTCGGCGAAGTCGAGTCGCATTCTTCTCTCTGCTTCAAGACATACTCGAATACGTCTGAAAGATTGAGCTCTTCTTTCTTGAAGAGGTTGTGCAGTTTGACGTAGCTAGAAGCCGAGTTAGCATTCGCTCTTCCACATGAGAATGGAGTATTCGAACCTTGCTTTAGCGCTAGCAGAATTGATTTCCTTTGCGACGTCTCCAAAGAAGATCTATGACAGACATGACGGTTAGCATCACTCAGACGAAGCTGTGGAAGGTGGAAGGTTACCTTGCCCTTTGAGGTGTGGCGGAAGATGGAGAGGAGATAGTCGTATTGTTGGGCTTCCTTGACGACGTCTGTGGGTGGGGATGGCTTTGCTGGTGGGGTTTCGGTTGTCATTGTGGGGAGGTATGGAAGATACTGTGAGATGAGCTCAGTGTTGTCGCTTTCTGAGTTTTAGGGGTGTGAGGCTTGAGGTGGGGTGTGCTTCATAAGGCTTGTAGAGCGTGAGACGTGGAGAGGGACAAACTTGACATCTCATGGTGCCATCCGCTGATCGGTGTTCTTTGTCTTGAGCGGGTGGGAGTGTCAGGCCAGCGATATGCAAGTAGCCGAAGAAAAGAGCAAACTCGGTGGACGGACAGCTGGACTGGAGGCACTTTGTTTCATCCACGAGATCTTCGAAACGATAATGGAAACAAATCAGACACGGTACGAAATACTCCTCCAGAGGTACTTTTATTTCAATGTATCTAACGAAATAAGCAGGCCAAGCATACATCAACTCAGATGACAGCAACCATCAATATCCCGCTCAATAATCCTCCTCTTCCGACAGACCATACGTAGCTTCACCCTTAACAAGCGCATCCCCAGCCCTCGCCCAAGAATCATCCGCCTCCTCACTCCCATCACCAAACTCATCCTCATCCTCCACCTTCCGTTTCTTCTGCCCACCCCTGAGCGCAACAGTATCCCTTCCTTGTACCTTCTTCCTAGGCGTACTCGGCTTCTTCTTCAGCGTGGAGTTCTTCGATCCTTCTTCACCGCCGGATGTAGAGTTCTCGGAGAGACTGCCGATGCTGGCGAATAGACCGCTGAGTTTGATTCCGTCTTTCTTCATGAGGAGGTAGAGCTTGTCGTAGCTGCGGAGGATGAGTTAGATGGGGAGCTGTTCGGTGGAAGTGTTGGGGCTTACACTTGTCGCTTCTTGGTGCAGGTCATGCCTTCTTCCTTGAGGACACCCTCCAAGTCGAGCTAAGAGCGACAGTTAGCATGTTAATCAGTTATAGGGTGATCAGGAAGCTTTACATGTCCACCTCTGGTGTTGCGAAGACAAGCCATGACGAAGGCATAGTTGGTTTGGAGTTTGTTGGCGTCCATGGGTTTCGAGTCGGACATTTGGAGATTGTGGTGTGGTGATGTGTGGAGGGCAAGAGATGTTGTGAAGAGAAGGAAGGAAGGTCGAGGGAGTTGGGCTCATATATTCCTCAGGCACACAACAGGGTGGGGGGGTGAGGCATCGGGTCTCACTTGCCTTGTGGGTTCGGCAAATTTGGGGGGGACAAACGGATGGAGGTTCGAATGCATGGACCCGATTCTTCGCACCATGGCAGCTAGGCTTGGGGTTTGGGTATTTGGGTGGATATTGGTTCAATGCCGGTTTACCAGCTTGTTGTTCAAGGGTAGGATTTGAGATGGATGGGTGAGTATGGTTGAAGATCCTCAACTAAACCACCCTCGGATAAACACAGCCAACTCTAGAAACGAGCGAAGTACAAATCAGAAAATCATCAACATATGTTTGCATAAAGTACCCAGCCTAAGGCATCGTCCTTTCCAATCTAACAAATACAAGCTTATTCAACCAACTCCTCATCAGTCTTTGGCTCAGCAGTGCCCTCCGCAGTACTTTGAGCAGTACTCTCGGTAGCCTCTTCATCCTTCTTCTCCTCCTCGTCCTCATCCAACTTCCTCTTCTTGGCACCCTTTTTACCAGCAGCCTTCCCTCCATTCGCCGGCTTCGCCCTTGGCGCTTTCGCCTTCTTCGCTGGAGGTCCATCATCTCCACTCTCGCTACTTGCTTTTGGTTTCGGATCAGTAGCTGATGTATCGAAGACTCCGCCGACTGTCAAGCCTTCCTTCTTCAGGATGAACTTGAGCTTGTCATAGCTAGAAAGCCGTGGTCAGCACACGTACTAGTGTGGGATAGAAATGGGAAGACGTACCATGCTTGCTTGTTGGCAGACTTGATGGTTTCGTCTTTCGCTGCTTCTTCGAGGTTGAGCTATGATGTTGTCAGCATTTGGGTTGGGCGAGGACGGGAGTAGGTAGTACTTTGCCTGTCTTGCAGTGACGGAGATATGCGACGAGGATTGCATACTTGTCATTGCTGGCACTAGCCTTTGCTGCTTCTTTTCCGCCTGCCATATTGATTTCTTGATACAGTATCGATTGTTGCGCTGGAGTGGCCAGTGGTAGCTGAAGACGCTGATTAGAGAAGAAATGTGGAAAGGAGAGAAATGTTCGCCGTTGGATATGACGAATAAATCCCACTGAAGCTCGAGGAGCAAACTTGGGTGGAGCTCCAAAACTGCATCTGAAATTGATCGACGGGGGAGTTGAACGGGGTGCTTTTCTTTGTTGAAGATCTCGGTTGGAGGTGCTGGATTGGGAAGGGTTCTGGAAGGTCGTCGCTGCGGAGTGCCGACATGCGGCTCGCCCAGTTTGATGGATCTGGGTGGTGTCAAACAGCAGTTCTCGAGGGTCTGGGGGATTTCTGGAGGAAGGAACTTGGGAGGGGTATGGCCTGGCGGAATATTTTCGGATCTGAAACATTTTGGAGAAACGGAGCGGATGGGCTCGACTTTTCGGCTTTGATGACATCTGGAGGGTGGCATTCATGACGTCAGGTAAGAAATACAACGACTGCAATAAAGTACGGCCTCAACTAAATCTTCACAGTAACAACCATCACCTACTGAGACTAGCTCAATACTCCTCGACCGACTCAGCATTCCCAACGACGTCCTCAACCTGAGCTTCGTCTTTCACAGCACTCTCGCCTTCATCAACAACCCCATCCTCCGAATCGCACTCCAACTTCCTCTTCTTGGCCGTCAACTTCCTACCCTTTCCTCCCTTTCCGGCCTTTTCCTTCTTCGGTGCTACATCTCCAGAATCATTCCCAGCCTCTCCATCCACAGTACCAGAAACCTGGAGACCACCACAGGAGCACATCTTCGGGCTCTTATCCTTACCCATGGAGAAGACGTCCGACAGGTTGAGATCTTCCTTCTTGAGCAGACGGAGCAAGCGTACATAGCTAAGTAGGTCCTGTTACTAGCTGTTGCTTGCAGACGGATTGCGGATAGTACCATGACTTGGCTGTGGGTGCGTTGATGTCTGCTGCGACGGCTTCGAAGTTGATCTGGGTATGGTGTTAGTGGTCCATGTTTGCATCCAGTTTGGTGGGAATCTTACCTGGCCTTTTGAGGTGTGCTTGAGGACGGTCAGGAAGAAGCCGTAGTCTTTTGCAATGTCTTTGGATTTTGGGACGGTCTCGGCTTTGGTATCGGTGGTGGCGTCGGTGGTGGTGTCGGTTGTCATTGTAACCGTTACTTTTGCTGGATGTTGAGTTGGAATTGGTTGAGACTTCTAAGAAGGATCATATCACCGAGAGATATTTGACCTGGATGAGACCTGGGTGCACGTGCATAACTAATTACTTGGGCGTGAAAGGGCACAGCAGATCACGGGCTATTACTTAAGCTTGCCGTTTGGACGTTCGAACCTCGTTGCATGCCTTATTTTCTGTTCCTCGGTCGGACTAATCCGATAGTTGTAGACCTGCAAACCTCGCAGTCCCAACTCTGGTTCTATTGGAGCAGGGGCTCGTGCTTGGCACGTTAGTTCCACTGTTTTGTTTCGATTGTCAAGTTTTAGTAAAGCACTACACTTATCAATCATCGGGTATAGTGTAAAGGCTATCATTTGCGACTCTCATCGAGAACACATCTCGGATGGATCTCGCAAGATCCGGGTTCGATTCCCGGTATCCGAATTGCTTTCGTTTTGGATATGGGCGAGTTATTTTGTCTGCTGTTACCTTGATCTCTGGCTATTCGCTTCTTGGAGAGCCGTCTGCTATTTAAATCCTTATCGACGCCAATCGAGTCACTGTTTGAGCAAGCAAGAGTGAGAAAGTACTGCTTCCTTGCACTAAGTCTGATTCAACGTCGCTTGGTCTCCATGTAAGTGGGCATCTCCGGCAGTGTCGAAAGACTGTATGCCTCACCTCAAAACTCGCCAGGAAATCAGATCGGATTACCTTGATAAGATGACAGCTTTTCTCCAAGGGAAGAACCTCCGTTTCGTCATAGAAGAACGTTTAGTCATGTGAGCAAATTTACTTCTTTCTGGCAAACTTAACAGACACCGTGACTTGACGGCAACATCATCCCGCAGTCCCAAAGGTACCCTCGACGACCTCTCTGAAGCCTCTATCAAGATCTAATCAAAACACCAAAGCACCAAGACTCTCCTCAGTAACTTTCGCCATCATCTACAATACCTCCTTTGCTTTGTTCAGCTTATTACATCGCTTCCGACGGCATCCAGAATAACAAGCAAAGTCGCCAGCAAACCGCCCTCAACGCCGCCCTCGACCTCGCCGACAAAGTCGCCCGCAAAGTCGCCCGAAACTCAAAGCCTCTCGATACAGCCTCGACAACACCACTGCCTACGCGCCTTTCCCCAAACCGCATGCTGAACATCAGGCCCACTCATCCACATAATGCCCGCCCGCTTGAAGTTTGGGTAGAACCCGAACTCTACCCTATGGCTGAGGCAGCTCCAAGAGGGCCGAAACCTTCCGAAGGAGGGTATCTACAACGCGATGTCAGAAGCCTTCAAGATGGCTGGCAAGCTAATGTCTACGGCCCAGAAACAGGATGCTACGAAGTGCTGGAACCAGCTTTGGAGGGGTGGTCGAGAGAAGGCCGATATCGCTTTTTCTTTCGCGGTAATCAGGAACAAGTGTGGCGAGAAATTGAGCCCTTTGCAGCTACCGAGCTTTGGAACACCGCCTTTGGAGCTTGTGGACGAAGTGGAGGTTTTGTTGATGCGAGCTTGCCCCACCTGTCAGATCGATCTGACTTGGAAATGGGCGCCCTGGACGGGAATGGAGTGGGTAGACCTGGCAGCCGCTTTCTCTCTATAAATCTCGATCAGACCCGTCAGCACCTGAAGGCTACATTCGGTATTGATGAAGGAGGCATTCAGGGATTACAAACGCCAATATCGGGAGGCGAGGACCTAATCCGCGTCAAGTTCTGTAATGGTAAGGAAGCAGATTGGGTTGAAGGTCAGTTGAAACGGCGATTGAGATGGGTTAGTGAGAAGGGTGAGCTTGGTGAGTGGCTCTTGCATAATATCAAAGACGATATCAGCATTCCGGATTGTGACCAAGGCAACGGCGTCAGTTTCTACGACAATGCATATTCAGAAGATTCATCTGAGGGCTATCCCGAAGGTGGGCCACGTTTGGACCTTTTCGGCGAATCTGATTCCGAAGCAGATGAGCAGCTGTGGAGATACCCTGAATTGTCGTTTCTGAACGCCTCGCCGGATGACTATGAGTTGCTTTCAAGAGTCTACTTGGAAAATGATTTCCCGCCTGTTGAGACTCCAGAACAGAAGGAACTTTTCCGTGGGGTATGGGAGGCAGCAAAGGCGCCAAACTCTAAAACTAGGAATGCCCTTGATGCAGATATTGCTTACACTGATGCCTACATACAGCAAATGCTGTCTGCCAACAACGGTGCCTTCATCGACGACCCCCTCCTCGACAACGCCCTCATCGACGACCCCCTACTCAACAACCCCCTCTTCAACGACCCTCTCAATCTCAACGCCGACCATTACGTGGATGCACCATCCAGTCCCTTGTTGGCTGCTCCAGTACCCATTTTCCCCGCCGCCTTTCCCTACGACCTCTTCGACACAACTCCTTACAGCACTTCCTCTAGCCCCGGATTGGCTTCCTCCGTGAAATCGCCCGCCTCCCTCCCCGACCACCTCCTCGATACGGTCCCTCACACCATTTCCTCTAGCCCCGAGTTGGCCACTCTCGTTCCTATGTCTACCGCTCTTGTCAACGACCTCATTGACGCTAGCTCTCACAATACATCCTCCAGCCTCGAGCTGCCTGCTCCTACGCCCCAGAAGCCCTCTTTCCTGGTCGACGACCTCCTCAAGACTGAAAATCACATTGTGTCCTCCAGCCCTGGGTCGCTTTCTTCTACATCTTTCTCACCTGCCGTCTGCTCATTCTTACACTCTACTTCTACAAATCAACTACTCCAACTCTGCCTCACAGAGGACGCCGTAGTCGATCTGGAATCCTTCGTCAACTCAGAGATGTTTGAGGATGAAATTCCCAGCGACGTCCAAGGATTGTTACATGCGCCTTGAAAGAAGATAACTAGAGAGTTGGTGGACGATATGTTTACAAGTTTGAAGCACGTAGCCGAGTTTGCGAGAAGTTTGGGCAGCAAAGTGAGGTAAGATTCACGAGTGTCTATCTTTCGTACCCGTTGCTAATCCACATAGTTTCTTTAGACGTCTAACGGTGTTCTTTGCAAAGCCCGAACCGCGCATCTTATACCAATCGGAGTTGCTATTTTTATCTGTTGTTTGTGAGTTTTGCTGGCGTCAACTCCCAGTTTGCTTTGTTAATTTGGCATAGGTCTCTTTCACGTTGGGGCTATCTAACGGTACCGCCGTGCTCATGGGATTCCTATAATACTTTTGTTTTGTTTTCGTGCAAGCTTGTGCAAGTTTTTTGCTGGGTTGTGATAGGAACTTTAATGGGCGAGTGGATGGGATCTGTATGTGTCGGTTCGCGAGTGTTCTTTAGCGATTATATCATGGATGAGCTGTTAATAAGCGTCGACAATATCACTTCTTTCCTCAAGTACTTTTCTCTCGGATTTCGGAAGAACATGTGCTAATCTGGCCTGCTTTGGTTCGACTAGTACGTACCGCCGGTACCGCAATCATACAGAGCTTGAGCTTCGAATGATTATGCATGAGCTCAATACTGAAAACACTGGAGAAGTTTTATGCTAATTTTATGCATAGGTCAATCTCCAATGCACGCTTAGCGCTTTTAATATGCACATCCTGCATACCATGACACTCTCAGCTCGGAAAACAGCGATGGAAGCTACAGGGGAAGAGGTTATAAGCAGCCAGAGTCCCGCCTTCGAGAGGTACTCCGCTCTCAGCCTTCACTCATCTTCGGGGTGCTCTCACCCATCTTACAGGAAGTATCCCGAAGATGGGTGAAGGCGGTTGCTCACCTCTCAAAGCATACTTGTGACGAGCTCACCCTCAATCTCATGTCGGGCCTCGCCGGGAACTTCTTCCGGAGAGATAAAATTCGGCACTCTTATCTTTACAGTTTCGATGCTGGTGAGAATACCCGTAGGTTGAAGCTCTAAAAATGTACTTGGGACTTTTACTGACGGTGGAATTTAGCAAATCGTATGGCCGACTCAAGCTCATAATGGTAGTACCTGTCCGCCGAACAACGATCCCTTCCAGCTTTCGCCTGAGAAGATTCGAAGAGCGAGGGAGGAGGCTGAGACTTCGGGTCTGAAGCGACATTTGGCACAAGGCTTCGGTTTCGAGCGTTAGATAGTGCTTGACGTCCAAAAGCACACACGAATTTGCCAGATCGATATCCCAATTGAACAAATACTGAAACGAAACGCCCACATGGAGGACAATAACAAAGCCGGACGTACTAGGTGCATATCCGTTCGAGCGACAAACAACAAAAGCAAGCACAAATCAAAGAATGCCAATTGGAAACCACCGTGCTCAGCCAATCGAGATCCGCAATTCCTCACACCCTTACGAGTCGACAATGACATCGAGTGGATGCCTTGGAGATAACCACTGCACTGCGGCCGGATTTGCGCTCATAAGGAGATGGGTGAACAGGTTAATCGGAGGTCGGTGCATATAACCGCCCTGGTTCTAAGAAGGCAGCTTTTCTATCGCTGTCGGTCGTTCTTTGCCGACCACTTCAACCTCTACAGCTTGGGCACAGATGGCAATTAATACCTTGGAAACGAATCGATAAACGTTAACGGTCCAACTCAGATACATTGAGGTTGTCTGCATGGCAGTGTATTTGGCCGAAGGCAACTGGTGCATCTGACGATGCATTTCTGCAGTGAAAAGCAGTACGAGTACATGATTTTGGCTGCCCTTAATATCTTTTGGATATGATGCTTGTCGCCTAGAAAAGACTGCGCAAAGGCATCATGATACATTTTTCGCCAGCACAGAACTGGCTACCGGGCCTCCGTAATGGAGCTGTTGGAGGGTATTCATCTTCGATCTTCTACAACACGGAGGGTGGCATTCTTCATTCCGGTAGCTCTCATTTACTCCAACGGTTTGGTGAAGTTGGATAATGTGGCTGAACCGAGTTGCTGGAAAGCATATCAGATTTGGATAGGAGAAAAGAGCGCGTCTGCAGTCGGACAATGCATATCCACTTCTTTTCAATCATCAACGGATTATTGAAGCAGCAGTAATGTCCTAGACATCATTTCTCGACATTGCGCTCTGAAAAGAGAAGATTCCTAATTTCTTCACAGGTCGTCGAAGAGGCCCGAAAGGCCCGCCCGAAAGCTGCCCAAGTCATCTGGCTCGCAGAAGAAGTAGATCGTGCGAAGGACTACAATATCATGGTTTGAATTGAGATCAATGCCACATGACTGTGCTGATGGGAGTTTGATACCCATGGGAATATGCAAATAATGGGAGAAAGTCAACTCATACTAGGCATTGCAAGATCGCCATCACCGAATTCCGAAGTCAAGTGTGAGTTTTGTGTATTGGATTCCTAAGCTTGCTCGATTTCGAAACCGGAGCTATTCGATTATACGATTTGCAACTATTGAACTTGCCGAGTCAGCGAACCAGTTCCAAGAGTGCCATGGCATTTAGCCGTTGCTCTACCCTGAAGCTTGATTCCAAGTTCAGCGTCCGCTCTGACTCCAGCTTAATTGTGGATTTATTGCACAGAACTACTGTCGATATATCCACATCGGAGCGAATTGACGAAATACATGAGCTTCTTGACGACATACCGCGTACTGAATAAGTCTACGAACTCAAATCTCTCTATTACATGGAAGGAACATCTATCACTACCTCGCCCCAAAACCCGCCAAATCCGCAGCACAAGGGCCAGAACCCGAAATGCGTCGCCCTCTTCCTCCTCTACAGCTCCAGGAGCTCCCCTTTATTCTTATGTGAACGCAGGGTCCCGGTTTTTCGCGGCACAGGTCCGGCGAATCACCTTCCTTAAGCGATTCAGAACACCCTCACCGCTCTCCTCTCAGCACTGGCAATATTCTGCCCACTCAACCTTCTTCTTCTGCCTATGGCCTATCACCGATGGATATTATTTTCATGTTAGGCCTCGTGATGTTTGTACTATCACGATCTCGACTTCTTTCAGTGCTTTTATACGAACATGGTGTTCTGGTTACAACACTCCAAGACGGTTCGCAGTTAGTTTGCAGAAAGGTTGCTCGATTTGGATGGCTTCGGTCATGGCTCGAATCAGACAGTGCTTAAGCAGATTCATAATCTCCTTTTTGCCCGAACCTATTAAGAGTTTGGAGATTACTAGAGTCTTGCTTCGGATAGCAATTGCCTCTTTTTGCATAATGGAAATGTCGCCGAATATGACTGTTTGCCTTCTCCAACTCGCCATGACGGCCAAGGAGACTGTGCGGTAAGTACAGTTGGATCTAGTATGGATAATGCTTTCATGGGGCCCTGTAACTCGTTGATACCGATAGTCCAGTCCTACTCGTGGATTACGAGTAATGCAACCACGGTAGCTGCTTACGTACCGCACATCAACCCCATGCACAGAGAGTGTTGGCAGCAGAGTTTCGACAAGTTTGAACCAAATGAAGAAGACCAAGCACATTGATATTGCATATACCTTTCTGCATTTCCGAAGGAACTCCAACTTGCTACGGAAAAAACGCAGGTTGGATTCCCAGAACAATTTACTAAAACTCAACGTTTTACTATCGGCATGATGGTACATAGTCGGCACATTCAGACGACTGGATTACACTGTGTGGTTTACAGAGATTGAGGCTACCTGTTGCAGTGTTGATTACTTTATCCACAAAGATCCACTCCTATCCACTCGTTGCAGCTACAAGACGTCCGGTCGTGGTACCGAAACGCAAAGCTGAGGATAATCCAATCTATGTACAGACATATCCGAATTCACCATTACTAGTGGTCAGGTCAGATCCAAGGATATGTCAATATTCCCTCGACCGGAGTATTCTTCAGAAGCACCATGTTGGACTTCTCGCCCATGTCCAACTCTTAAAGGCCTACTATGAGTACCATAACAGGCTAGAAGCATGGTCACGCTGCAGAGATCCTGAGACTTGCTTTTATTATGGCACGGGAGATACAGTCGCTGCAAAAACAGGAGAACGACTTTCAATTCCTGTCACAATATGGCATCATCGATTTTCACATCAGTGTGTTTGAAGAAGTCTCGCACTCCTCAACTGGTTCTGCGCTGCATATCCAGATGACATTCCGGATCTAACATACAACGACAAGCTTAAGGAACACACGGACCACGTTCGCCAGGTGGGAGACTCTGGCATTGTCGTGGGTGCGACTATTCCAGTTGAGTAGACAAAGCCAATTCAGATGCTCTCAAGCATCTGCGTCGCCACCACGGGCTAGTCGTGTGGCTTGATAGGACGGGGGTAGAGGGGTTGAAGGTTGGTGAAGTTGGGCTGTTCGTTTGGTGTCAGGTTGGTCACTCGAAGACGGAGGAATCAAACAAGGTCAGCAAGAATTAAACGATAGTAGGGTGGCCAAGCAACCACCTTTTCGAACTGCATTCGATATTACTGGTCGTCGAAGACAGTGTGACATATGGCTGGCGAGAAACGGAGTGGAAACTGCCCCGTAGGATGGCAACTGAAATGAATCCGGAAACATGGAGAGCCAATAATTTTAGGTATATACAAAATGCTTCAAGGCCTTCGCACACTCTAGCTGGCGATTTCAATGCACATCACAGCGAGGAGACCGTTGCAGATGAAGCTGCATGAGAAACCTGTTTGACATTTCGTTTTGAGTCTGGAGATTACTTTGTCTTTTCTCTATTGCTACGCGCGATGGGCACACTGGGGGGGTGCTGCCCGGCAGGCTGTCAAACTGGAATCGCACTTCTAGACGTAGCTTTGTGCATGGAGGCCGTCAAATTGCGGATTCCGCACCGAAGCTGCTCCTGGTGCGACAAGACGTGTTGGAGGCAGAAGTGGATGAGAATAGAGAAGGCAAATGGGGAGGAAGGTGATGGAAGAAGTAGAGTTGTGGAAAAGTTATTGGGTCTTGGAGGTATGAACTCCGGAAGAAGCACCGGCACCGTTTGCATCATCACTGTCCCAGCACTACCATATATATGGGCTGCTCTCTGGGATTGACGACATTACTGGTCGCCGAAGACTCGAAGTGAGATATGGCTGGCGAGAAACGAAGTGGAAAACGCCTGCAGGAGTGGTGGTACACTCAGTGCTATCAGTGAGGGATACTCGTCGTCCGTAGCGTTGCCAAATGGACGCGCGAATGGAATGGGCAGCTTTGAGGAGCTAGGAGGACTCTGCCAGAATTTATGGAGGAATCGCTTGAGCAAAATGAGCACCAACAACACCTACGAGGTTACGTCTTGGTCAGTAGGATTTGCAAAGAATCAAATAATCAGTGGAATATTAGTACGATAGCTATTTGAAAGGTCCGAGAAATATTAATGAGAGCCGATGCTGTTACTTCATATACTTGCGAGGACTTGGTACATACTTGATATCGGTTAACTTGGTACAAAGAATGGAATGAAGTTGTGAGAAATATTTGATGAGCAGCTCGGGTTCGAATACCTTCAATCGAGTGAACTGTATGCTGCATTGGGAAAGTGGGTGTATTAGCAGTCTTGGTTCCCTCTTTGGGTGCTTGGTGCTCTGATGCCTACCTTTTCGCTCCTGGAGGTTGGGATGCTCGCTATTTGGCGATCGTGTTTCAAGGCAGCGTCTTTCGAGGCCAGGCGACCCTGTTCCTGCCATTTCGTTGATCGTGTTCCACCTTGGAAGGGAGTGAGGCTTGCCCTTCTCCTTGGTCATGGGTGTGGCGGAGGGATTCCTCTTACGTTATGTCATACTTACCGGATTGAGCATGGTTGACGAGAGAGGAGCGCCAGGTTCACGGGAAGCTGCGGCTTTCTGGAAAAGTTCCTAACAGGATCGAGCAGGTGGTGAACGGTTTCCCATGATATGGCAGACAAAGATAACTGCGGGGTCACAGTTGTTCTTAACTTTGGCTTTTACACGATTGCAAATGCTTCTGATGGGCCGATATCTGCAACGACGGGAACACAACAGGCGGTGAAAAGTTCCGAGCCAATGGTCCTTGCACGCGTGAGGACGTTGGAATGTAAATGTGGATGCAGTATGCATGTAAAAATTTGTCGCACGACTATTGAAGTTATAATCTCGACTTTTCAGTCACTTCTCTTCGTTAGAGCCTTACCTGCTATCAAATTATATGTCGAGATGTTGAATTATGCCATTTTAGCTGTTCTGGCTGTCATGAAATCCGGGGAAGGCCTTGCCTGTTAGAGCTTGGCCCAATGACGAAAGTGCTTGGCGGTCGATAAGCTCCGTGGCCGGTCGTTATCATATGACTGACCAACCTTCCCCAGTCACCAACCCTCTCAACCCTTCTCCATCTCTCGCTCGCTTCTGACCTTCTCAACTCCACTCCTTTTCAACCTACAAAACCTCACAAATCCCCATAGGACACATCACCAACCGAGTCTTTCTTTATATTCTTGCATAGACCATCTAGAGCACATAGAAGACGTGCGTGTACAACAACAACAGCAACAACAACCAGGAATCGCCATCACCAACTCGCGACTCTCCTTTGAGCACCTAAAGTTCAGTTTTAACCAACTACGACCGACGCCATAACGTCCGCAAAGGCCAAAGCTTTTCACGCCCGCTCTAAGCAGTGCATCACGGTCCCTCCAAGACCTCCTCCTCCGACACCGTTTGCGGATCTGTAGGCTCGATCCCGACCACATATTCCGCTTGGTCGATTTCGTCCTCATCGCCCAAAACACCGCCTTGAGCCTCCGGTCCAGAGACCCCGTGTGCCGCCTCAGCCTCAGCAACCAGATTCGGAACACCACAAGAAACATCAGATACCAGAGATGACGGAAATACGGAAGGAGCCTGATATGAAGGTAAGACAGTTGAAGCGGACGGAGAGTGATGAAGAGAGCGAGTGCAGTATGGATAGAGGCACAGTGGAGGTTGCACCTGGAGCAAAGAGGACACTGGCCTTTGTTTGTTCGATGATCAACTGGTATGCTCATTCCTCTCTACTCTAATTTAAAAGCGACGACCTTGATGGGATGGCAATAGGGACTCTGGCTAACTCTTCACCTCCAGCTTATCGGCTGGATCGATATTATTGGTCTCCCTATACGCCCCCATCTTTCAAGAGAAGCTCCATTACTCCCAAGTACAAGTCAACGCTGTTTCCATCGCTGGAGAACTCGGCATGTACCTTCCTGTTCCTCTCTTTGGCTACATTTGCGACCGCATCGGCCCTGGTCACCTTTCGCTCTTGTCGGCAATCTTTTTCGCTCCAGCATATCTCCTCGCAGCATACGCTTATACCCATGAGCTACCGTACTATGTCATGTTGACTGCCTTTGTCTTTATCGGCGCTGGTACGTCGAGTATGTACTTTTCGGGTGTTACGACTTGTGTGAAGAATTTCACCGGAAGTAGAGGGTTGGCGTTGGCATTGCCCATTGCAGCCTTTGGATTGAGTTCGCTTTGGGAGGCGCAGTTTATCTCGAGGGTGTTTGGACGGGCTGATGGGCATGAGTTGGATCTCGAGAAGGTTTTCAACTTTTTCGCCGGCTTCTTGTTGGTTGTTGGAGTGCTCGGAAGCATTGGGTTGAGCGTCGTCTCGGATGAAGATCTTGAGGACCTCAAATCTGATGTCGAGTCCAGCGAGACCGAAGGTCTTCTCCCAAACACCGGTTCATCTCGTGCTTCCGGCTACGGTGCCGTTGAGGTTGAGCATGACGAGGAGAAGGATGACGGCATTCTCAATGCTGAGACTAAGCGCTTCCTCTTCGACCGCAACATGTGGTACTTTGCTTTCGGTTTCTTCCTTGTCACCGGTGCTGGCGAGGCATTCATCAACAACATTGGTGTCATCATCCAAACCTTCTACCCACCTGGCTCAGCACCTCACTCTGTCGTCTCTCCTACCAATCACGTCTCTATTGTGGCCCTCACTTCGACTATTGCTCGATTGATTGCCGGTTCACTCTCAGACTATCTCGCTCCCCACTTCATCGGCTCCACCGCAGCCCCGAAACGTTTCACTTGCTCGAGAGTCAGTCTCTTGCTTGGATTCGCGCTCATAATGTCGGCCGGTCAGCTTCTCCTCGCAACGGGTATCATCGCAAACAACCCACAGCTCTTCTACCTCGTCTCGTCCACCATCGGTACTGGTTACGGTGCAGTCTTCACTCTCGCTCCTACCGTCGTGTCCGTTGTATGGGGAACTAAGAACTTCGGGACCAACTGGGGCATTATTACTGTCACTCCGGCCCTTGGTGCTGCCCTGTTTGGTGGAATCTTCGCAGTAGGGTATGATAGGGCAGCCAAGAAGCAAGAGTGGGGAGGAATCTGCTACGGTGGTACCTGCTACGAGACGAGTTATGCTCTGATGGGCGCCTCTGTCATTGCTGCAGTGGGAGTTTGGTGTGCTGTCTGGAAGATGGGCTGGGTGAGAAGAGGAGTTTGCGTCTAAGGGCACTTGATGTTCACAGTTGCATTTGCATATTTTTGAGATTTCCAGGTGTTTTTGCTATTGGGTTATGTTTGTGGGTTATGGGGTATATCATTGGCTCGTTTTTGGTTGCTTTTCATTCGTTCTTGCGGGTTTGTTCGGTTCATGGGTGGTTGCTTTCTATTTTCTTGTCATCTTTTGCGTCTTGTGGCATTCAACATAACATTGTTTTAGTATCCGTTTGGGTTGGTACGGGTTAGTGCTTCGGTATGGGTTTGTGATTTATTGTTAGAGGGGGCTCTTTCATGGTGTTCTTGTGGTTTATTGGAGTGCTTTTTATATTACTGTACTTCGGCATGGGTTTGGTGTTTGAGAGCTTCTTGTTTGAGGGTTCTAGAGGAGGCGTTGGGATAGGGGATAACGTCGTTACTTACTTTGGTTTCGGACTTTGTTTATTAAGACGCTTCTTGTTACCACATTTTATTCTGGTCTGGTTACGGACTTCTTTGCATTGGATACTCTATTTCTTCAACATCTTAAATATGAATATCATTACATCGCACTATACTTTCTGCCCTTTGTCCGTCCTCGTGCAATGGCAGGAAAAAAAAAATCTGTCGAATCTGGCCGCATATACCCGACCAGGTCATGCATTCAAATTCGAGACTCGGATAAGGCCAACTGTCAAATGCCAAATTGTACAACGTCCTTGCAAGGTATGCATGCGAGTCGACTTCCCATATGTATGCTGTTGCCGAATCCTTTCCGTTCGATCTGGCACCACACCACACATTTCAGCCCATTCGAACGACACGAATTCAACTCAGTTGACCGTTCATCCATCAGGTGGATGGGAACGTGGGCAGTATGCTACTACCCGGTCATATCGGACGCCACAAGGGTCCAGTAAGTAAGTTCGTATCACTCTTTAATCTAGACCAGCGGCTTGTGAGCTGTCTGCAATTGGGCTTGCCGAAGCGAGGCCGGAGAAGCTAGGAGGGAGTTTTGCGAATCAGATGGGGAAAATATGGAATCTGGGAATTTGGGAGAGTGCAAAAAAAATGGAAAGAGGGGTAATGTGAAGACCGTTGGGGACAGCTGAGGAGGGTTTGGATATGGGAAGCGAGGCCGGAGATGGTGTTTGCGAATGGGGGTGGAAAAAATCGAATCTGAGAACTTGGGAGTAGAAATGAGGGGTCCGCTGGGAGGGGGGGTTGGGGAGCTAGGACCGGAGAAGGGGGGTTTACGAATGGGGACGGGAAAAAGCGAATCTGTGATTTTGGGAGTAGAAATGAGGGGTAATGTGAGGACCGCTGGGGACTACTGAATATGATCAGAAGCGAGACCGGAGAATGGGCTTTTGCGAATGGTGATGGGAAGAAACCGAATCTGAGAGTTTGGGAGAGGAAAAGAGGGGTAATTGAGGGCCTCTGGATGGTGAATTTGAACAGCGGGGACCGGAGAAGGGGGTTTGCGAATGGGGATGGGGAAAAATCAAATCTGAGGTTTTGAGAGTAAAAATGAGGGGT
>ML119911.1:0-40324 GCA_003788565.2 Ascobolus immersus RN42 | reverse complement strand
TAGACGAGTGGCAGCCGAACTCTCCTCGATTCCCCATCATTTTCAAACCCCGCCTGCCGATTTAGCCCACACTCCACTGGGCACGGCTCGGATCCAACCCCTCCAACACCGTTCGGCACCTATCTACCTCCACCACCACCTTCCGCATCACCCCGTTATCCCAAACGGCAACGCCGATTCCCTCCCTCTCTACCGACTATTACACACCTTTCCGAGCTGTTCATTAACACCTACTGTCAAATAACAGCTGCGTATTACAGCGAGTTTTGTAAATTGACAGTTGGTGTTAATGAACAGTTTTTGGTGTTCTGTGACAGCACGTGCCGTTCCTGATGTCGGTGGGTTTGTGTACGTGTCTTAAACTTACCGAGCTGCTTGGGTGAAGTACTCGTTTGCGTATTCCGTGATCATTCGAATATTCTTCTTAGCTCTACTTAATAGACGTGAGTAAAGTCGATAATATAAAGCTGCAAAGGTTTGGTTGTATACATGTATGTACCTCGTTTCTGATTCTCGTCGGCTTGTGTGATCACTGCCATACTACTTGTAGCGTGTCGGATGTGAAGACAATAGTTATCCATGAACTGTCGACCTGAGAATTTTCGTGACCAAAGCCTATCCGTCTCGTTTACTGATTTCTAACGTGAGGGTACTACAGGGAAGCCGGAGTTAAGAAAATGTACTCGTGCCAACTAAACTGCATATCTCAATCCTGAAGTTCTATAGGCGTACAATGGAATGCTTCATCAGTTCTTCGTTGTACTTCCATTTCAACGTACCGTAAGCCGACATTTCGCTCCTCAATACGCCTGGGTAATTGAGTATGCACGTAGACCTTCGTATCAGAATACTCGTACTTGGCTATCTGATCTCGTACCAATAACTGCTGATGCAGGTTGTAATGATTTACGTACAGATCGGCTAGCGATTTCTTAATGCTGGTACGTAAAGTTGTGCTTGATGAGTCAAACTTTGTAGTGTATTGATGCATGATGTAGGGAGCTTGGAAAGATATCAGACTCGTATCATCGTTGATGATATTGTTTGACACAATAGCGGTATAAGTATCCGCGATCGTACACTAGACCCAGCTCAAAGTCTCGAAGCATGCAACGATTGAGGTTACTTTCTGTATTGGTTACTTTTTGGTACGTACTTAAGTAAGATCCACTGTAATCAGTGGGAAAGTTGGAAGCGTATTGTTCCAATTGGATCCAAAAGTATCATCGCAAGGGCGTTCAGGATGGAGAGAGAAAAAGCCACAAAACCCGGGATATCCTATTTCTTTCGAGAAGGAGCAAAAAGCGAAGCTCTGTGCGAGGGTCGAACTCGCGACCTTGAGGTAACTTTCGCAGGATGAAATCCCTTAAAAGCCACACGCTCTAAACCACTGAGCTAACAGAGCAGTCGATGTTACTTTAGCCGGCAATGCATTATATGAAGCTTTTCAAGTATCTCATTATCTCATTCATTACTCCGTCATCACATTTGAGGTTCCGCCGAACTTTTCTGTGTTCCGCCATCTCTCCCCACCACAACAATGCGCCCTCCCCGGATACCCCTCTCTCGCCTCACCGCGCTTCGGCAGCCACTCCTTCGTCGTTACTGCTCCTGCAGTGTCCCTTCGTCCCGCTACGCTCCCTCAGACATCAATGGCTCCTCCAAACCCTCCTTGAACATCACTCGCGAAGGCACCAACCGTCCCAACGCCGAAGCCGCTGCTCACCGCCGTTCTCTCAACACCGACAACTCGCCTCTCTCCCACCGTACCATCACCACATCCCAGTCTCTCCTTACCCATTCGCCCCTCTCTCCTGGGTCACCACTCTTTACTCCTCAAGGAACCCACATCCTCGCCAAACTCAAGGAATATCTCCGCGCTCAATACGTCCGCTACGGTTACGACGAGGTCCTCACCCCCACCATCTACAAGCGACAGCTCTGGCAAACCTCCGGTCATTGGGACATCTTCAAGGATGACATGTTTGAAGTCCGAGGCAGAGGTGCTGCTGCAGATCTACCGGAACCGATTGCAGGCGCTGCACCAAACGACACCCCCAAGCACAATGCGGAACGTCACGATGCGGCTTCGACCGAATCCATTGCCGGCTCGGAACAGGGAGAGCAGCCATACGGACTCAAGCCGATGAATTGCCCGGGCCATTGCTTGATGTTTGCCAGCAAGACACATTCGTACCGCGACCTTCCGATTAGATGGGCCGAGTTCTCTCCGCTGCACAGAAACGAGTTGGCGAGTGCGTTGAGTGGGTTGACGAGAGTCCGCCGGTTCCATCAGGATGATGCGCATATCTTTTGCCGGCCGAGCCAGATCATGACGGAGATTAAGGCGACGTTGGAGTTTATCCAGGAGACGTATACCATCTTTGGACTGCCGCAGCCTAGCTTGGTGCTGAGTACAAGACCGGAGACGTTCTTGGGAGAGGTGGCGACTTGGGAGCATGCTGAGGGGGAACTCAAGGCTGCCTTGGATGAGTCTGGGTTGAAGTGGGAGGAGAATCCGGGTGATGGGGCGTTCTATGGGCCAAAGATTGATGTCTTGATTCGTGGGACAGATGGGAAGATGAATCAGACGGCTACTGTGCAGTTGGATTTCCAGTTGCCAGAGAGGTTTGATTTGAAGTACTCGACACCGGTTGTAAAGGATGGAGAGGGCAAGACGCAGGGCCTCGGTAGTGGAGAGGATGGCGAGTTTGCTAGACCGGTCATCATCCATCGTGCTGTGATGGGCAGCTTGGAGAGGTTCATGGCATTGATCCTGGAGAACTGGAAGGGAAAGTATCCATTCTGGATTAATCCCAACCAGGCGGTTGTGTTGCCCATCTCGAATGACAAGGTGGAGCAGGTGGAGTGGGCGAAAAAGGTACAGAAGATTGTGGCTGGTGTCGAGATTATGGAGGGTGGAGTTGGAAAGGTGCAGAGTCTTGGAAGAAGGAGGTTCAGGGTTGAGACCGATGATAGGGCTCAGTCGTTGGGCTCGAGATTGAGACAGGCAAAGCAGAAGGGCTTCGGTTTTGAGCTTGTTGTGGGAGACCAGGAGGTCAAGGACGGAACTGTTACCATTGAGAGAACAAAGGGGAAGAAGGAGGCTTTGACACCACATGAGGTTTACCAGTTATTTGTAGAGACTGAGGCAAAGTTCCAGTAAATATATTCTGGAATGGTTATCTTTGGTGGAAAGGAAAGGTTAATTATTGTTAAATCTTGTATATTAGACGATAGAGGGACTGGCTACACGAGCTGGTAATGTACTGGGGTTTTCCCGACTAATTTCGGTTTACAGAATCGCAGCTTTCTTCCTGATCGTTCCCCTGGAGTTTGAGCTTCAATAGTCCTCCTTCCCTAAGTAAGGTGCATGTGACATGCACTGATGGAAGGGGACTCCTTCCTGAATTACAACTTTGAGCTTGCCTTCCACAAAGTCTACCAAAATTCCTCCCCCCAACAACGAGCACGAGGCATCACACTCGACGTAACGCAAAGCACCACTCACCATGCTCTCTACGATGAGAGCCCGAAAACCCGCCGTCCTCTTCGTTGCCAAACTTCTTTCCTCGCCCTCCCGCCTCTACCACAGAGATCAACGCCCGCACCGCCTTCTCGCCCGACGCTCGAATATTCTTGCAGCCACAACACGAAAGTTCCAACTGACTCCGCAGACCGGCAAGGATCGTAATGGCAAGGAGGTGGATAGGGCTGGACGCAGCGATAAACTTGACCTCGTGCCGGTGTCTGCCTCAAAGAAGAAGTCCCAAAGCTTTTGGGAGATTGCTACTGACATCTGCATCGGTAAGTTCTACTAACCCACGGGCTCCTTGACACCATCCGCTGACTTTTTCTTAGACCTCATTAATACGATGTTAGACTTGTGGAGTCGCGGTACTGTGTTGAGCCCTGGTAAGTCATTTTTTCCCTTGCTTATATCGACTGCTCCGCCATACGTGCGTATCGGATCACCCGACGAGGTGGAAAGTGAAGGATCGCATGCCTCTTGGACGGTTTATTATTTGCTGGAAGTAGACTCTAATAGATTCTTGCAGATGCGGAGGACAAGATTAGGAGATCGTTCGAGAATGTTGAAATGGCCTACAACTTCTTCTTCACCGGGCGTCTCAAGTTTTTAGTGGGCTTGTTGGGTCTCGCCGCTAAGAACCTCTATGATTCATGGTCTGGTCAAGTTGATACTCCTCGGGAGAGCAATCCACAACATGTTCATCTCACGGCCATCAAATCTCTCTTGGAAAGCGGAGAGTTGGCGGAAAGCGATAAGTGGAACAGAATCGGCGCTTATTGTTCGGAACACTGGAAGGGCAAATCGTTGAAGGGGAGGAATGAAGATCTTGATCCTGGGAAGGCTGAGAAGACGAGGAGTGGGGATGGGGAGACTGAGGCTGAGGAGGGGGCTAAGGACGAGGGGGTTGAGGGGGGTTCTGAGATGGCTGACCAGGGGTTTGTGGAGGGTGTGGAGGAGAAGACTGAAGAGATGCACAGGATTGCCGAGGAGGAGTTGTTGAGGGGGAAGACGGGTGGGTTTGTTGATCCTGGGGAGTCAAAGAGCGAGGGGGGAGAGGGAGGTGTGTGTGCTGAGGAAGGAAAGTCTGATGATGGAGAGCATGAAGACGATGATTAGACATTTATCAGAGCAAGAAATATATTGTTAAACTTCGGCCACGATTTCCTATCAGTTCTGTCGTTTTAACTTTTAGATACGGTCTCGCTTTGAGCGCACTTCGGACAGTTTGCCATCTGCTTTCGAAGCATGACATTGATGTTCTTTTCCTTCTCAGATTCGCTACTACTTGTCAGCAGGTAATCATAGCAAATCCAATTGATACTTTCGCATACATTTTCATCTTTTCGATTTCTTTCTGGGCCTTCGCAAGCCGCACTTTTAGCGTCACGGTTCCGATACATGTGTGGTCGTTTACGAACGTGTAGTAAACGGATCCAAAGAACCAGGCCTCGAGAAGGAAGCGATCCACAGCAGGACCAGTGATTTTTGGGAACTTTCTAAAGGCCATTTCGAGGACGTGTTGCGGATTTCTGAGAAGTAGGTACTAAATGCTTAGGTGTCGATGTGAGGAAATCTGGTGGAATGTCACGACTGTGTCGTAAAGTGTCGTTTCCGGAGATGTTGAAAGTAAACGAGATGTTGGAACTAAATTCCTCAAGCGAATGTGGATTCCCTTCATCTAATACTTGTGAACAACTCATGAGAATCGATTGAAGAAATACCAATGTCTTTACAAGCATTGGGGAGAATTGGGACTTCTACAAGATATACCATGCATGGCAATGTATGAAACTAAAGAAAGTTCTACGACTCAATGACAATACGACTCGGATACAGGGACTGGATACAAAGGCCCGTAATGTACTGGGACATAACGATTAATCCCAGTTTACAGACTTGCAGCTTACTCCCAGATCGTTTCCCATATCTAGAGGTGGATTAAATTCCATCGGAAATCAGAACTACCCAGGAATTTGAGCTTAAACCGTCCTCCTTCCCCAAGTACAGTGCATGTGACTTGCTCTGTTCGTATGAACTCCTTCCTCAATTAGAACTTGTGGGCTCTCCTTCGCAGAGTCTAGCGAAGGCATCCCCACCAACTCTCACCAACAACACCCGACAATACGACATTCGAAATGCTCTCGATTTTGAGAGCCCCAAACCGGCGTTCCCTCACCAGTCACTCGAAAATCTTACCCAGCTTGCTCGGCCTACGCCTCCTCCATAATGACCGCCGCTTTCCCTACGCCCCACCACACCTCGGCTTCAGCATTTCCACCCGTCGCAACTACCAGCACACACGGAAGTCCGATAAGGAGAGTTCTGGCACCGGAAAAGAACTATCTTTGACTACGGTCAACCCGGATGCCCTAGCACTCAACCCGTTCTCCGTCGAGAGCCTCAAAGATCCTAGCAAATGGCTTTTCCTGGCTGACTTGTTTATTGGTAAGCTCTATAACCCGTGGGAGGCTTCAATGCCTGAAAATGGATACTGACCTTGTTTAGATTTACTCAACCGGTTGAAGCACTTCTGGCGCAGAGGAGACCAGTTGAGCGAGAGTAAATCTTTCTTCCCCTTGAACGGTTATTTTGCTGAGAGTCAACTCTAATCGGTCCTTACTGCAGAAACAAAGGAGCGAATTAGGTCGACTTTCGAAACTGTTGGTACAGGTTCGGCATATCTTTGGACGTATGGCGCTCGTGTCTATTTGATCTATCTTGCCTACAAGAAAGTGCAGGGCTGGTTTGAGACTTTGTCCGGTGTCAAGACCGTCGAAAATGAGCTCGAGCATGTTCACTTCAAAGCTATCGAAACCATCGTCGCCAACAAATGGTTGTCCCAAAAAGCCAGATGGGCTGATATTCAGTTGTACTGCAAAAACCATTCGGATAGCGACAAGGATGAGGGCTCGGAGGATGAGGGAGGAGTGGTGGAGGACCTGGGGAATGAGGGATTGATGGAGGAAAGATCTACTGAAGAAGGATCTGGGGAAGAGCCTACTGTGGAGGAGTTTAATGTGGAGGCGAAGGTTCCTGTGGAAGAGAAGGTTCCTGTGGAGGAGAAGGTTGTTGTGGAGGAGAAGGTTGTTGTGGAGGAGAAGGTTGTTGTGGAAAAGAAGGTTGTTGTGGAGGAGAAGGTTTGTGTGGAGGAGAAGGTTGTTGTGGAGGAGAAGGTCGCTGATGAGAAGGAAGGCTTGGTTGAGAAGGAGTTTGTGGAGAAGGGCCCTTCTCATGTCGTTCAGCTGGATGGTCCTGCGGAGAGGGAGTGCGATGAGAAAGACCAGCAGCCTATGGAGCGGATGGAGAGACCAGAGGAGGCTCAGGTTCAATCGAGTGACGACGATGAGGGGGGTCCGTTGAGGGGAAATAATGTTGAGGGTGAATTGGATGGGGTCGTAGAGAGTAAGGTTGATGAGAATCGCCGAGAGCCGGTGGGGACTGCCAGTGATGTGAGGAAGAAGGTTGATGAGGTCCTGGTTACCAGCGGCTCGAAGAGTGAGGATGGGAAAGGAGCCGAACTTAAGAAGGACATCAACGATGCAGACAACGATGATGGAGATGATATTGGCTTTGATTAATGTGTAAATTTATTTCAGAATACTAAACTCTTCCATCTGAGATAGCTTCAGATCTTGACTTCTTGTCATGATATACCGGCTTATCTTGCGGACTTGCTCTTTCTTTGAACACATGCCTGGTAACTTCGGATGTACTTTTGTATTATCGCCCTATCCTTCTTTGATTGCCTGCATGAGCTTGTCAGTGATAATTGATACAGTGTACATGTATTACTTCCGCATACATTTTCAAATGATTGATTTCCTTCTGAGCTAACTCCAGCTGAGAATCAAGACGTTTGAGGGAGTCGTGGTGCACCATAAACATAAAACCGGATCCGATTATACAGAAATCGAGAACGAAACGCTCCATAGTTGTGAGGCTGGGGAAGATTCTAAAAGCCATGCTGAGGATCTGACGCAGGTTTCGAGTTTCGGAGAAGTAGGTAGGATTTGTTGTGAGGAAGTCTGGCTGGATACCATCGACTAGTCGACTGTGTCTTGAAGTTTTCTTCGGAGATGTCGGTAAACGAGAAGTCGGAACTTGAATATCAAGCCAACGTGGGATCTTGTGGATAAGTTCCAGGAAAGTAGCTCATTCGCGAACCAAATTGTGAGTTTCAGCAACTCAAGGGCGAAGCAAGAATAAAGTCAACAGATCAGTGATGCAAGTACTTGGTTTGAGACACGATTACAATCCGCAATTTACGTTTATTCTCAACCATCTCAATGCAGCAGGTCCTTCGTACTGGGTCCCGAGAATGAATGAGAGTCAGTCAAATTTGCGTCTACAATTATAATGCTTTACGAGTTTTACTGTCACGACACAGCAGGTCAGGAAGATCCGAGTTGAAAGATGGAGAGACATGATAACATACTTAGAAGTAAAAGGATGAGTAAAATATCGAGCGCACGAGATCATGCACGCCACCCAGGAGATCATACTTAATAGGAAGGTCTATGATTCGTACGATCGTAACCAGTTGCTAATCCTGGTACGAACAGTACACAGAATATGTGTATTTAAATGACGGATGCATCCAGTCATTGATGGTGAGTAAAGAACCAACATCAAACGATATACGGAACAAAATCGGCTCTTATTGCACGGAACAGTTAAAAGCAGCCTTGATGAAGGGTACGACTGATGGATTGGGGGATGCGTGTATGGCAGAATGTCATAATAAGCGAATGCCGCGCATTTCTCCCTCTGTGTCTCTAAAGATTCTTGATCAAACGATGAGAAGAACGAACGGGTTTAATGTACCAAGTTAGGTAAAAAAGATCGCATGGATAAGCTCACATGGATCAACTTAAGTACGAGATCAACGCCATGGACGACGTATAAAGGCATACGAGTGCTTCTTCTACAGGTAATGCTCTAAGTTTGATTTCTAAGGAAGAAAACTACCGAACAGCCAAGCATGAGAAGAAGCATCATCCCAAGAACTTAGACAATCCCATGAAGTACGAGTCGTTCTGCCTCTTACTAGGCCAAATAAAGGCGAACATCAACTGATTAAGTATCCGGTATTACAACAATCGTTACGAGAACACCTCGAGAAAGCTCGCGAGCTCGAGTTTTATAATACATCTACAACACGGTTGTAGCTGGACACGGAGTTCTGGACAGATGTTGAACGAATGAGGTACACACCAAAAAGAAACCAAAGTACAAACATTTCCACGAGATTGACATGTCCATTACCATCACAAGTCACATGTCGACACACTTCCGTGCCACGATGCTAGTAAATGGAAAGAAGTATTATCACGGAAATACGAGATCCAGACCGCAGTTCATACGCTCGGAATAAGAACAAGGAGCTACTATTACAGCAGTACAGAGATGCAATGCATGGTTAATGGGGATGAAGTGCGTAATTCATGTTTACATTCGTCCGGCCGACACCATGACAAGCCATGCATGTCAGCAAACATGCTCGTCATACGCAAGTACTTTAGTAGATCATGATATCATGACTTCATATAAGTATCTCCGTTATGCAAAGAAGCAGAATTCAAGAAGAACCGACGCCCTTGTACGCATTTCAGCATTGAGACCGGTGCAAAGTAGCATCATCGAACGAGTGCGTCCAGTCAGACACCAGAAACCGAGGACATCACGAGTTGTACCATGACATTATTCCTGAATCTTCTGGCTCACTTGTGTCGTTTGATACTGCCAGGAAATGATCATATGAAGACAGATGTCGCAGAGTTAGGAGATTCAGAGGCCACTTACGTACCGGAAATAACAAGGAAGTTACAGCAAAAACACGAGTCAGAATATTGTGGACCGAAGCACTAGTAAATGGGGAACCGGCGGTCATGGGATGAGCAGTCCACTGTCAATTGATGCATGAAGCACAAAAGTGCACGAATATTCGAATGAGGAGTAAAGAACGAAGAACGGCTAAAATTGGAAGCACGAAAGGAAGTTAACTCCCATTCAAGCTGGAAGCTTTGGTTGATTTACGATACTCGTACCTTTGTTATACGCGAAAGCAGCAGTTACTGTTACGAGTAGCTTAATTAACAAAATGAACAGAAGGCTAGCTTTAATTATGAGATTTCGAAGCATTCTGAGGAATGCAGTAAGACCGAGTGAAAGTAAATCGTGATGTACGTCGATTCGTAGCACCATGTGATTGATGCAATGGGGACAATGTTCAGCGTACACGGTGCACAAACATCGACTCACGTCGATCGGGATAGCAATTGGTCAGTGTGTCATGACGTCAGGTTCGACATACAGATGTGAGTCAAACACATACATTGCGACAAGTTCTTTACGATCACCTCACGAGTCCTAATTATAGGCATGCACCATTGGGAGTAGTACGAGTCTGAGTGGAAGGTTATCAACACGGCTTTCTAAGTAACAGAATGCGGCGCAAAGAAACGCCCTACGAGACAGGATCTAGGAGCTTGCGCTTCGATCACTTGTGATAGTTTGTGTGGAATATTCAACCAGCCATGAGGATGGAGTACGCAATGCGAGTATGCATACTACTCGATAAATTCTCCTTACGATAGGCTCTAGAAGAAGTAGAGATACGCAGATATCTCCATTTCACGTCAAAAATTCCAACCAATGACGTACAAGCGGTAGCAGACTTGGGGAAAATTAAGTTTACCAGATGCAGTCGAGACACGATTTAAAGACCGAACTTAAGAAAAACGCAGACAAGTACGAGATTCAACCATGGACAGTAACGGATGGCTCAATATCATGGTATTTAAGCAGAACCCAGCAAGTTACAGTCACCAGTAGCACGAATACCAGATACAGCACTTGTTGGCAGGAAGCACCTACACGAGTGGGATTTCACAAAGTGAAAGCGATTGAAGACTTCCAAAAGAATCATCCTACGGCCATAGAACAGCCACAGGCATTGGATCTATAGACAACCCCCTACACGAGACCATGCATGAGCCTGCTACGAGTTCTAGATCAGAAGTGAACGGAACGGAAGGAGAATCGTTCACGCGCGCGCACGGATTATCGTTCACGGATCCCGCATCAAAACCAACGTTAACTTAAGAGCTCATTTCTACGAGACTTTTACGTTGACGCCTCACGCAACATACTTACAGATGTAAACACAGACTTCAGAAGAAAGCGGTACGGGGCTGAAGGAAGATAAGTAAATCGTTTTACGAGATTTACCGTATCCATATGGCAAGTCAAGTTCCAGATGAACGACTAGCGCGATGTCGATATGGAAATATTTAAAATACATCGATAGGGAAACACGAGAAGGGTATACGAGAAGGTCGAAGGGTATACGAGAAGGGTATACGAGAAGGGTATACGAGGAGGGTATACAAGAAGTGTATCGGACCAAAGCTTCTTACGTGCTCCACCAATTGGCCAAGCTAAGTTTGGACAACAAGCACGAGTTCAAAGCTTGAAGTCAGCCATACACAGTTTACTTTCACCTGGAATCAGTAAAAGTGTCCTCGTACGAAGATTTACAACTCAAAACAGAATAACCTCGCAGTTCCTCTGTACGAAACTACTTGACTCAGGCTGAGTTTGACGACGATACGAGAAATATTCCCAGTTCGCACCAAACCTGAATCTTTCTTTAAGCGGAATTTGGACACTGGACACAAGACACGAGTTCCAACTATGCCGTACATTCTGCCTACTTTTCTGAGGAGTTGGACAGGTGGTACGTCGCGTCGAAGCATCGAAGAAGACAACATACCACCTACATCTCAGACTCGGGACAGAGAAGTTTCCCACTCCAACACACGGAACTTCTCAATCCTGCCAGGGCGAAAAGCATGAATGACCCATGTACGCTAGTGTTCCGCCTAAGAGAAGAATTCAACGCACGCAGAGATTAATAAGACAAACGCAAAGGTTCCAGCCACTGAAACTCTCAACAGAGCCCGGGCGACTCGCACGAGAACCATCTTCTTAAAGAAGAAGTGAAGGTCTACGTACGTGCAACAGGTCGAGAAAGTCCTGAAGTGCCACTTGAGGAAATCGACTACGAGCTAGCTGCAAGGCACTAGAGTCAGTGTTACTGGCCATATTGCCAAACGAGATCGATACTCTGAGGCAATGCATCATGGCACCAATACGAGTGCAATGACAGCTCTGGAACTTGACACGAGACTCCGAGTCTCCTCACTGGCACTGCAGCTGGCAGTTCCGTGTTCGAAGAACCTGAATCACGAACAGCAGCGCCAAACCAACGAACCTATCTCACGCTTCGAGCTGTTTTCAGTCATCTGGATTAAAACTTGAATCCATACAAAGGGGAAGAATCAGCTCGGCTTACGACCAGGATTCTCCAGTCATCAGGATTCCGCACCAGCGAACGTGCAAATAGACATACAAGCACATGCTCGGCCGGAGCTCGAGTGCCACGTTATGCGCGCGAATATCATAATACTCAGAGTGAAGCGCAATTACGACTTTTGATAATTTGAGAAAATGGTCTAATGCGTCCATACTATCATTGCCTTGAATGAGATACGAGTTTCAGAGAGCAGTTGGCTTGGAAGGAAAATGAGAACATACGAGCAGTACACTTTCAATTGATCAATGGGGATGAAGGATACACAGAGTAGTCATTTCAATGTCTAAGCTCGTTGTGATTGACGAGACACGAGTGGTAACTGAAACTTGCGAGAATAGCGACAAATTCTGGAAGTGTATGTACGGAAAACATCTTCACTCCAACAGGCAATTCAACGCTGCACACGTTGAAGTTCAAGTTACCTTGAAAGTGAGCCTTAGTATCGATTGATCGAGCTGACAGCTGACGTAGCAGCAGAGAAAGGAGATAAATGACAGCAAAGCTTGAAGAGGTTTCACGGAAAAATCTCGCACAGATATCGTCCCGGTTCAGAAATATTAGTAAAGGTGCAGAAGAGTAAGTACTAAGTAGTAGTGTTAACGTGCTACGGCCGTGACCGTACGAGCTTACGACTATAATAAGAGCAAGAATCAACAAATAAGTCGAGAGCACCTAGCACTTAATTAGAAGCCTGAGATTTGTTTGGGATGATGAGATCATACGAGATATATGTGCAAGGTCCGCTTGCTGCACTCTGTAGAATGGGAGAAGCAATCTCTGCACGAATGCAAAGTAAGCTTTGAAGTGGTTCAGCCTTTCTCAGGCCGCCGAGCTCACTAATTCCAAAACCAATAAAAGTAATGGAGACTGCATGAGTCGAACACGCGACCTCTCGCAGTTTCAGGTTACCTAGATCTCGTCGAGTGAGATCGAAGATTAGCAACCTTGCGAAGCGAGCGCTCTACCAACTGAGCTAAACCCCCGAAGATGAGAAAATGCACTGCTTATGAATTATCATCGCGTCTGTGATTTGCTCCTCATCCCATGCAATTCACTTCTAGCTCGGCGCCGGGATCACTTTCTTCCCGTATCGGGCGATCGGCCTCAGCCGAAAATGACGACTTTGGCTTTCTAAGCCGCTTTGGTGGGGGTGGGGCATTAGTGTTAGCGTTAGCCTTATTGAACCCCATCACTTTCATCACCACCACAAAACATCATCACCGCCCTCTCCACCCCGCCATCACCATCACCATTACCATCACCAAAACCTCAACACCATGGCCGAATCCATCTTTCCCCCCTTCCCACCGGAGCTCAACGATGAAGAATTCGCCCATCTCGTCAGCGAAACAATCGACTGGTGTCAAGCGCACGGCCTCTCTGTCCGTCCTCCGCCCGCTCTTCTCGAGGCCGCCCGGAACCCCACCAACGCCCTTTCGTCCCATGCCCCAGTCACTCTTTTCCCCTCACCGTTTCCCCGCAAAAACTTTCAAGATGCCCTCAAGATCCAAAAGGTCTACAATGAATTGTACGCAAAGATTGTGCAGGAGGAGTCATGGCTGGTAAACATCATTGAAGAGTGAGTGATCCCCGCTCTCCCGTCCCATCATCTCCACCGGCCTGGAACTAATCCTCTTTCCAGCCTCTCCAAACACGACACTTTTATCTCTAACCTCTATTCCATTCACACTCGCATCTCGTCTACGGGTGGGCCCTCACAACCCCTCTCCCTCGGCCTCTTCCGCTCCGACTACATGCTGCACATATCCCCCTCCTCCCCCCCAGCAATCCACCAAGTCGAATTCAACACCATCGCCTCCTCCTTCGGCGGCCTCTCTTCCCTCACCAGCACCCTCCACACTCACCTCTACACAACGGGCCACTACACCTTCTCGCCCACCTCCCCCATCTCCATCTCCTCCCTCCCTCCCAACCCCGCCACCGCCGACCTGGCCCGAGGTCTGGCCTTTGCCCACAATGCCTACGGCCCTGCCACCTCCTCCTTCCCCAAAGAAACCGCCATCCTCTTCCTCGTCCAGCCCAACGAGCGCAACATCTTTGACCAACGCGCGCTCGAATACGCCCTAACCGACACACACACCATCGTCGTCCACCGTGCAACTCCCGCAGACCTCATGGCCGCCTACGCCAACACGCAACGCATCCAAGCCACCTCCGACCCCTCTGAACTCAAGCGTCTCTACGAGCTCCCTAGACTAGAACTCGAGAAACCCACCAATGCGCTCATCTACAAGCCGCCGTACGCCCGTCGAGCCTACGAGATCTCGACCGTCTACTTCCGCTCAATGTACGACCCCTCCGACTACGAGAGCTCCGACGCTGCAGACCTGTGGGAACTACGCTACCTCATCGAGCGCTCCAACGCCATTAAATGCCCCAGCATCCTCACGCATCTCGCCGGCTCCAAAAAAGTCCAACAAGCCCTCTGCGCCCCCGGCGAACTCGAACGCTTCCTAAGCCAACGAGATGCCGAGAAGGTCCGGTCAACATTTGCGATGATCTACCCACTTGATGACTCTGAGCTCGGCCGGAAAGCTCAGGAGCTGGCGCTGAATCCAGAGACGGCTCAACATTACGTCCTCAAACCCCAGCGCGAAGGCGGCGGCAACAACGTGTATCGAGGCAAGATTCCGGGCTTCTTACAATCCATCGGCAAGGACAAATGGCCAGGCTACATCCTCATGGAACTCATCGAGCCACCGTCAATCTCGAATGTGGTGCTTCGTAATGGAAATGTGGAAAAAGGCGGCGTTGTCAACGAACTCGGCGTCTACGGCGTCACCCTCTGGTCCCGCGAAAAGATCCAAGAAAACTACCAAGCGGGCTACCTGCTGCGAACAAAGGGAGTCGAGTCCGAAGAAGGTGGCGTCGCTGCCGGGTATGGCTGCGTCGACTCTGTCTGCCTCATCGGCGGCGAGGCAAAAGAAGTAGAAGAAGACCTCTTCGCCTCGTCCCGCACGGAACTCGAAGGAATCCTCGAAGGGCTGGAACTCGGCGAGGAGGCCGAAAGCGTCAAAGCCGCGTTCCTAAAACGGTTCAAGGACCTACAAGCTTCAGTGGAAGGGTTGCCGAGTGCGGAGGGGGATGTGGGAAGGGCGATTTCGCTAGGCTTGGGAGAGGGGTATGGACGGCCGTTTGATTTTGGGGGCGAGGAGTGGAAGATGCCCGAGGGGGAGGAATGGGGGGAGTTTGAAAGGATGGGTGGGGAGTTGGAGGGGTTCGAAAAGCTTGGACGGGAACTGGAGAGGAGACTAGATGAGGTTGATAGGAGGTTGGAGGCGGAGTTTAGGGGGGTTGGGGTGCCGGTTGAGGGGAGGAGGTGGGAGGGGGGGAGTGTGTTTGATCCGAAGGGGAAGGAGGGAGAGGAAGAGGAACGGAAGGAGTAGATGCTTTGTTGGTGGTGAGAAGGGTGGGAGGTGGAAGGTGGTGATTCTTGATGGTGTTGGTGATGGGAGGTGGTAATGGTAGATTGGCGGGTTGTGCGTGATGATTGGGTAATTCATGAGTTTGAACATCAACTTTCATGGATGTATTGTGAAGCAGAGCTTTGGTTTTGTTTGTGGGGTCTGTTCTAAAGCCACGAATTCTGGCTCTGCAATGCTTGTATTGAGACCGTCTAAATGCAAGTCTGGATATCATATCGTACAAACCCTCCCTATCATACACTTCCACCCCATTCCCAACGCTGCCACAACCGCATCTTCCCCACCGTCCTCGCCATCCACCAACCCAACTAACATGCAATTGTCGGACAGCCTTACAAGCCCCATCGTGGATGAATCCAACCACCAATCCTCCCCCTCGATACTCTCAGCTCCTCTCTCCCAACTCCATCCTCCACCCACGCGTCTACTCCTCCTTCTTCTCGGGACTCTTCCCGCTGACATGCTGAATCTGTAAATACTCCTCCTCCAGCCTCTTCTGCATCTCAAACTCCGCCTTGCGCTCCATTTTGACCTTCTGGCGGGCTTCGTCGCGGATGACGCCGGCGTGCATTGCCTGGTTCTTGTCAGTACCTCGCCCAATTCCATCCGCTCATCTCTCCCAATCACCCTTGCGGGTGTCGATCGCAGTTTGGGTGACTATTTGGGCAATTGACTGGACTGGGGGGTATTCGAGCGGGGAGGAAAGAGGGCGGTTCGTGGGTGAGTGGGTGGGTGGGTGATGGGAACACCGGAGGGCAATGGAAACGTACCTGTTGCTCCGACTTCTGCAAGTAGTGGACGCCGGCGATGACGCCGCCGGTGAGGAGGGTCGAGATGAGGAGGGTTGTTTTGGCTTTGGCGGACATCTTCTTGTTCCTTCGTTCCCTCTTTGCTTCTTCCTTTCTGTCTCTCGGAGTGTCGCTTGTTCGGCGGTCGGCGTCGTGTCGCTCAATTGGTTCAGAGGGAGTGATGTGGTGGTGTAGGGAGCGGATGCGGTGAGTGCGGCGATGATTTGGTGAGATGACGAGGATCGTTGCGTGGGAAGGTGGGATGAGCCGCGGTGGGATTAAGGTTGGTGTTAACGCGATGGGGACTAGTGCGGAGTGGGGGGTGCGGGTAGGGATGATCATGAGGCTCAAGTGGTTTGCAACATCGTTTGGGTTAGAAGGGTTGGAACGTGTTTCGGATTCTTTGGTTGGTTGTTTTTTACGTAGAGAAACGGTCCTTCTTTGTAGGGAATTAAGTGGGTACGAGCTCGTGAATAGTTAAGTGCATGTCTTTGGTATGGGATTATAATCTTATGGGCTGTACGTGAACGCGTTAACGAGTTCTTCTGGTCTACGTGGAAGCTCGTGCTCGACGCTCGTATGTTCGATATATCTGGAAGAATGAGGAGTCGTCTAGGTGCTCAGAATGGCGTTTGGGTGGACGTGAAATGGCCTGTGCGGCGAAAGGTGCTACTTCTTAGTATGTATACTCGTAGTAATTGTTCTTGTCGTCTTCCTTTGTACTTGCGATTCTCATATCTACTTACATCCCCATAATCGTGCCGAATGATGATACCGACTCTTGGATCCGACCATGATCTGCTTCACGATGTCATGCACCGTTTTGTGTTTTGAAGATGCTTCATTCCGTGATTCATCTCGTTTCCTGCTGGCCCAGCGCTGCGCAGCTGCCTTGCACAGCTTGAGTATATAAGTACATACTTAGTACTTCTTACTTGGTAGGTATGGATTTCATACTGCAAGTTTCGCAATTGCGTACATTTTCTTGGTTCTTCTCAGTACTTAGTAGCAACTAAACGTGATTGTTTTTGCTGGAGCCGCTGTGCCTGATGAGAAACTACCTATCTATTGCTTGCTCTTATCCATGATTGATTCCGATGGCTAGATTTGGTTGATGCCTTACAGTAAACGAAGGGCGGTTTCAATCCAGGAGATGCAAAATCTGTCCTCGATCGAGCTCGTACGTGATAGAGCTGAAAGATCTTATCGTAGGAGGATTTGTTGTCAGGCAGTCGGGAAGGCTTTCGGGGTGAATTACGTCAAATCTCTCACACTTGGATCTCTTGCAAGCTTGTGCATGGTCGAAATGCGTGCGGTTCCGAGTCTATGTCCCGTGTCGTCTGAGGAGCGACTTTTCCTTGGAAGCATTATGACTCGTACTTGAGTTCTTTACGTAGCTTCATGTTGGCAACTTGTATTTTTCTATCTCGTGGGTTGTTTGCTGGTGCCTGAGTGATTCTTACTACAAGGTACGTGACAGGCTCGGAAAACCGAAAGTAAGAACGTAGAATGTATATTTTCGAGTGCGTAAGAAGTTTGCATGTCATATAAGATCATGCTTCGTGCTGAAGCAAGTGACTCGGACGATTCCGACTAACCTCTCATCCCCATGCGTGATTTATGCTTTGAAAATTTAAAATTGTGATCGTTTTCAGCGTAAGACTGGCAGGATTCTCCAATAAGAAAACGATCCGAGCTTCTAGACAGGATTAGACCGTATCATGGCGTAAAGTGTTGCATGTCAATCCACGGTAAAAGCTCTCGTGATAGGTTTGTCTGGCAAAGTCGTGTGTGGAGTATAGTAGGCTCCGAGATCGTGTCTGTCGGTGGGATGTTCTCGTACTATACTAACATGCTCCGGGCTCCATTGTGCTTCTGATGCGTGCGACAGGATGGAGGATACCGTCATTATTTGCTCACTATGCGTGTATCAGATCATGGTGCTCCTAGCTCAATTGATTCTTTTCATAGCTGTGAATGTACGTCTTGTACTGGAAAATGGCTACTAACGGTGAACCGTACCGACTGTCCATGTCCATACTTCTCGTACACTAACGTCGTAACTGCTCTGGCTCGTGCTATAACTGGGGAACAATGAATGTTGATGTTCAAAGGAGCAGCTTACGATCATGTCGATGGGGGTGTTCTCTTCTGCGGGATGTAGTCATGGTACGAAATGAGTTGTGGAAGGCTCAAGTGATGTTTGGCTTGGTTTTGTTAGTAAAAATACGGAAGTCTGTAGCGTATATCGGACTGCAAATGGTGCAGATTGTATCCGTAGAGAGGGTACTTTGTGCGGAGTAGTTCTGAGCTCGTGGATGGTTCAGGATCAAATGGCTGCTGTTGGGATTATGGACTTGTATCGTCAGTCGACGTTTTGATCTCGTTGCTTGGGTGGGCGTGATATGTTGAACCTTCGGGCACGTTCAAGACTGCGTACCCTGTCTGACATCAGGGGAACAGCCGGAGGTTGACAGCCATTTTGGAGGTTGACAGCCTACTAAAAATGTTGCCGAGCACTAGCTGAAGGTAGCCGAGTGTGCGCTGTCGGTAGACGGCATGCCGAAGGCATCCTTCAGAGCACTTTGAGGGCTCAGCCCTGCCGAGAATTCGCTCGGTATAAAGACCATCATTGCCACCATCTTTGCTCAGTTTGGCCTCAACACCAAACTATCACCCCCCCCAGCAGATGTTCTAAATACTAGTATTAACTTACCTTAAAAGCTATTGACACTTGTTCTCGACTCCGACGCTCATACACGGCTCTTAACGATTCCGATGCTCGTTCTCAACGACTCAGATGCTCATTCTCGACGACTCAGATGCTCATTCTCAACGACTCGATGCTCGTACGTAGCTTTCCGGCGCTCGTTCTCGAATGCTTCAATGCTTAGGTTAAGTAGATAGTTCTTTTAGTTAGATACAGTATATTAGTTAGGTAGTTATTAATAAATTCTGTCTTTCCTTGATAACACAATTCACAAGTGCTCAAGATGATTAAGAAGATATATTTAGAGATTGACAGTGCTTTTTAGGATGTTGCCAGCGGTTGACATCCTTCCTCTCAGCGGTTGAAATACCAAACAACATATAGGAGCTTTTTAGCGCGGTCGACCTCTCGTCAACCCTCGTCAACCTTCGGCAACATCTTGGCATGATGTTGACAACCTCTGGCGGCTCCCCTGATGGAAGCGCCAGCAGGGATATATCTGGTAAAGAAGTATACACTCGTTTCGTTCCTTCGCCCAACAGAACAAACGTCGCAAACAGCATAATTTACGATCCGTCCGATAGACGCTCCTTAATCGTGATGGCATCATCCCCTTGTTCATAACGTTGTGCTCCGTCAGCATTTCTCGTATTTCTGCCTTCAACAGTTGTCTTTGATTTAACAATATGATTATTGGGTTCTTTAAGTTGGTTCCTAATTGCTCGTGCTTTCCTAAAGCTCTGATCTGATGAGACTCTCGTACATGAGTGTTGGCTGAAGCCATGGTAGCTATAGGTACCTGGTGATGTTGCGAAATGAGCTATGCAAACGTGTACGTGTCGTCGATTGTCTGTTGGAGGCTGAGGCTGGCATGACCTCTTAAATTGACCGTGGGTTGTTCGCGACGGATCATAATAGTGAAGAGGAACATGTTCTGATATTAACATCTTGATTTGTTGCATACTTTGCATATGTACGTTTCTTTCTCGTTCAAAACCAATACCATCAATATCCTTTGTAAATTCCTAAAGCATCCCCAAGCTTCTGTCAAAGTTGGTTTCGTTGATTGAGTAGCTTGTCCTTAATTCTCGTGGTGTCGACTCCAGATCGAGGCAGACTAACGTCATATCTCTGAAGAAGTTCCCTTACACTTTTGAGTTATTTCTGCTCTCAAACTCGTGCGCTCGTACGTCTTGAGTGATGATATGATGATTACGTACTTGCCTGACGTTCGTCGTACAATAGTGATCTTAGATACTCGTGAATCCATCATTAAGATCCCCACGATCGTACCCTTTTCGAATGGGCCCTCAGGCTTGGATATGCATGATATCATGATATATGTACTTCCAGGTGACTAGCCAATTGAAGGCCGGTCGTAATAAAACACGTGTGAACTCGTACACTCATCCTGACATCTGTAATTGCTGAACTCGAAAAGTAATTGCAAGTACAGTAACAATTATCCTTAGTAACTGTCCTCTTAATAGTCCATGTCTCGTTCGTAGTCTTCTGCATGCATCTGGTTGCTACTAGAAGCACTTCACTTCTTACTGGTAGGCTGTGCCTCTGGCTTTTTTGAAACCCCGTGCGTTTGTCTTGGACGAAGTTCCGATCTCTTGCCGAGTTTTCTATTATAATTACGTGGGGCAATCTCTGCGTAAAGGAAGTGTCCCAGATTGAAGCAGATGCAACCTGAGTGATGAAGTTTCGAATGTTGCTGTGTGGAGTAGCCGATATACGGTACCTTTCCTTCCATACACAGATTCGATATTGATGACTGTTTCTGTTGCAATGCTCGTACGAAACTTGGACTCTTCAATTCGTACTTTGATGGTGTATACCTACTACTTAAGTAGGTACTTTAAGATTTACGTACTTACTTGGAAGTACTTAAGTACTTACTAAGTACTTACTCAGTAGTAATATATGCGTGTTGAATCTTAAGTGTACTTGTGATTTACACCTCGGGAGCGTTACCAAACGCTGCTGGAAAGTTCGGACGTATAAAAGTCAGCTACAAAGAAACTACCCATAATTGGGGGTTTAGCTCAGTTGGTAGAGCGCTCGCTTCGCATGATCTGAGAATCCTCAGTGTTTCTCTCTGAGATTCAGATGAACATGAATCTGCGAGAGGTCGCGTGTTCGACTCATGCAGTCTCCATTGTTTTATAGTTTTGGCCTTCTGCTTTCAGCGACCGAGGTCGCATTCCGAATTAGAATGTGTGAGCTCATTGAAGCCTCGATTGATTGTGCTATAAAGGTCCTGGCTGTAGAATCGACAAGCTTGAATTTGGTATGTACTTAAGTAGATATTAGCATTGCCGTGCATGCACTCTTTGAGCATTAGCAAGTCAGCCAGTCTTCTCCAACTCGCACCCTTTGACAAGTAAACTAGTGCATGTAAGTAAGTACCTACTACTTATTATAAGCAGGCCTAGTAATCCTGTAGTAAATTACTAAATTTATAAAAGATGCTCGTCTTAACGATTTGAGTCAAGGCAAAGCAGATACTAGCAGATCATGCGAGGCCGTGTGGATAAACGTCGAGGTGGAAGCTTGCTTTGCAGAAAGGCTTATTCACGGAAGTCTGACTTTAAAGCTCGCAATGGGAACAGTAAGTATAAATGGCAAAAGAGTCAGCTCACCGACGAGAGCAGGATTTGAACCTGCGCATCCAGAGGATAATAGATTTCTAATCTATCGCTTTAGACCACTCAGCCATCTCGCCCTTGCATGCTACAGCTAGTGAATAGTGAACACTCGAACGTGGGGTTGAGTAACACGTCCTGTGTGCGCAAATTATTCTCGCGGCAGGCCCCTGTGTCAAACGTACCTTGTATATGGAAGCATTTAGTCCATGCAAAACTCTTCTTCAAGAATCAAGTGCCTAGCTCGTGGAGGCTTGGTATGATAATGTTCCTTGGACACCCCCATTGATAAGACATTGTTATTACTCGTACGTACCTCTGATCGTGATAATATAGAGCTACTTTGGTGAACCTTACTTCTCGTGGGTGCTGTTCAGGTTGCTGGAATCATTTACAAAAGCCGAATGGTACTTGATGACGATGTTTAGATATGATTAATTTCGCCTGCGCTGTACTTCGTGGGCAGTTGATACTACTCGTATGAGTTCTTGGCGGGCTGTGGTCCTTTAGTACTGTTTTCGGCAATTCGTACTCAGATGGGATACAGAAGTTGTTACGTTACTTCGGCATTAGTCGGAGTACTTTGTCGTGCTGTCTTAGGACTGCTGTTTTGATCTCCCCCAAACATACTCGTGAGCTTTTCGAGACCACCAAGTAGGAATGATCTAAACTGTGCTTGCGCATCTCCATTGTCGTGCAAATACCTTTTCCCAGTGAGAATTCAAAAACGTGTAGATTCTGGAGAGTCTCAGCTCGTGAGCAGTTGCCAGTTATTCTGCTTTGTTCTGGTTTCTTTTGCAATTGCCATGACGCTTCCATGGTGCCGATAGAGTCTTTATGGGCCAAAGTAGTAGAACTTGTATTCGCGTATTACCATGCGTCCAGTATTGGTATTCCAGAGAAACCTCGTATTTTGCAACCCTACCAATAGGAAAAGCACCGGAATTTGCAACTCGTGCTTGCGAGTATGTCCACTTCTCACAGGGCTCGTATCGCTTGCGGTGGTACGGTCATTCTCTTCAAGGTAGGGATAGCTATAGCGTGTGTGCCTGTGGTACCTTAATAGTGCGTCGTGATCGACCGGTCCTTAACTTGCAAGGATTGGTTTACACGTTTACTCGTGTAGCAATCGACATCCTAGCATCCTTGGACTAGTTGAAAGTAGAGCTGTTCTTCATTGGTTGATATCTCGTAGACCATTTCCTGGTCACCTCAGTTTACTTGAGTACTAAGTAGGAATCTCGTACATAGACATGGAGCCCACACTGTGCCTCGTACGGCAAAGTTGAGTAAATCTGCGTTCTCCTACTCGGCAGATTGTACCGCGGCCCGGCCCTTTGGAGGCAAGAGTGTTTGGAAGTTGAATAGACTCTTATATTCGGCAGGATAGAAATTCTGGCTCGTGAACGAGCTATTTGTCTGCTTTCGTGCCATTTCCGCAAGTCGGGTAGAGGCCGTAGCTCCAATATGTTTAATTCATCTCGTGTTTCGCACTATTGTATTGCTTGAGAAAAATGCTGTTGGCTCGTACCTTGGTGTCTGCTTTCATACTTCTTTGAACCAGCTCGTGTTGTGCCCGGCGACCCGAGTAAACACGCGAAAACGTTCGCGAGGGTGTTTGCAAGTGTCTTTGGTTGTACACCTACTGTAGAATGTTGCTAGGAAGTGCAGAGCTTTTATACCCAAACGGAAGAATCTGAACGGTCCAACTTGGGAAGGCCCAATCTGAGCGGAGATTGTGTCCAACACCTAGAAAACCCAGAGAATTTGAATTCTGGATGGAAGGTTTGAGTTTGATGTGTATTGCGAGATTTTGTCTCTTTTTCACCTTTTGTCCCTTTTGTCGACTTCCTTCGAAGGCTCGCGCAAACCATCACATAAACCTCAATTGCAATCCATTAAGAAAACCTCTAAGATATACAAACCCTAACATTACCGCGACAACCCTACCCTATCTACAAACCCCATTTTTCCCCGACCATTCGATCTACTCCCACTTACAAGAACTCAATTCCGACACCCAAGTTGAATCCCTTCCTTAGTCTCTCACCCGCTCTCGCCACAACCGGCACACCAAAAGTCAACTCAAACCTAGCGCTAGGATGGCCATACACCAATCCAACACCAGCAGCAATACTCGGCAGACCATTCTGCAATTCCTTCGCAGCCGCCTTCCATCCTCCATTATCGATCGCACACAACCTTCCAGCATTACCCCAGAGCATGGCGCGGAGTGGGAATCCCTGGTCGTTCTTGCGGATTGGGAAGAGGATGGATGCGCCAAGAGTGGTGTAGAAGTCGCCGCCGATGGCATCCTTGCCGTCACGAGGACCGAGACCGCCGTCACGGAAGCCACGGACGTTGGTGGGGCCACCGAGAATGAAACGGTCAGCGAGATGGGATGGTTCTGTGATTCCGTGAGACGGAAATGGGCAGAGAAATCCACCGCGGGCGGAGGCGGTGAAGGTAACTGGGAATTGAGGATGGGGTCGGATGGTGTGGGAGAATTGCGAGTCGACTTCGAACTTGGTGTGGCAGACACCGGTAAACCAGCCGGCAATCTGAGCGGTGGTGCGGAGGAGATTGCCACTGGAGGGCAGCATGGGGTAGTCTCGAGTGTCCACGGTGTAGATGTATTCAAGGGCGGAAAGGACGCTGTCAGAAGCCTCTGCGCGGACAGTGGCCGAAGCGTCGGAGGCGAGAGAGGTGATGGAGCGGTTTTTGAGGGTATAGGAAAGTTCGTTGGTGGTACGGAAGTCGGGAAAGTTGAAACGAAGACCGGCTCGGACTCCCTGTTCTTGCTGGTCGTGTGAGGCGTAGTGCTGGTTGCTGCGGGAGCGGGAGAAGGCCTCGACGAATCCGAGGCGGTTGGGCGAGGCAAGGATTGGGGTGGTGAAGAGAGCATTGTAGGAGGCCTTGGTGCGAGTACCGGTCGAGGCAGTGAAGGAGGCCGTCTCGGCTCCTCCAAGGACGTTGCGGAAGGTACCGTGAATGTGGCCAGAGCCTTCGAGGTTTCCAATTTCGGTGCCGGTAGTAAAGGTAACGCGGGATCTTTCCTTAACTCCGATCTTAGCAGCGAGTGATACCGGGCCGTCGATCTTGCGAGAAATGGCGTCGGTAGCTGTAACATCCAAATCAATCTCTGGCCTGAAAATGTCGAAAGCCTGCAATTTGTTGACGGTTCTGTGAATCTCCCCTAGGAGGCCCTTGAAGGTCTGTGTATTTGGGTTCCCCGAGTCGAGGAGGTTAGACGTAGCAGACTGTAAGAATCCCGGGCGAGTCCTGGTGGCACCGTCAATGTGGATGCTGGTGAGCTTGACTGGGAAATCCTGTCCCTCCGCAATCTACTCAATGGCGATGGTTAGCCTACACTACCCTTCATCTTGCCTTCCGCGATGGTGGTGAACTTTGTGACTTACCATCTGGTTCAACCGTCTCTGAGCATACTCACTCTGCGCACTCAACGCTTCCTTCACCAACTCCTCTCTTTCCTTCGCCAGACGCTCCTTCTTGTTCTCAACCTCTCTCTGCTTCGCCTCGAGCGTCTTGGTATCATACCCAAGGATAGCCTCGATCAAGTTCTACCCTTGAGTTAGCCAACAAAAGCCCAGCCAACCAATCCCATTGTGCCGTACCTCCTCCTGCTTCCTCTCCGTCTCGACGTTGCTAGCATTGGCGGCCATTGTGGTGATAGAGCGAACGGTCGGTCGTCGTCGTTCGGTCGTTCGGAGGTTGGAGTCGTGGGGTTTGGTGGGGTGTTGCGTAGGAATGGAAGGGAACCTCGAAAATTCTTGGTGATGCAATCATTTCCGCTTGCGGATGGCATCGCTTGCTTAGCCGAGCCAAGAAACCAAACTTAAACACTCGGTTAACCGCAGACGTCGTTCCGTTTAACCATTTTCTGCCTTGCGAAAGGAAGTGAAACCTCAACACCATCTCCGCCATCACCACTTTCGTTTCAACAGTTCGGACTCGCAACTCTCCACCACCATCACCAACTGCATTGCCAACCATCCCCGCTTCTTCAACAACTACAAATCATTCAATTTTACCCGTTCAGCATCCAAAAACACCAACCAACCACCTACAATGCTCATCGACCGCGCCGCCCCCACCTCCGCCCTCATCCACAAGTCTTACCGTCGACTCCTTCGAGCAGCGCTCGAAGCCGTCCAATACAGCAAACCCGCTCGCTACACAATCGTCGACAAGGTGCGCCGAGGTTTTCGCAAGGAAGGCGCCGTCTTCAACCTGCGAAAAGTTGCTGGAACAGAGGTGTTTCTGAGGAAAGCGGCGGACGAGAGAGGATGGGAACATCGCATTGTGAGGAATCTGTGCATGTGTGATTATTGGAAGGTTAGGGGTGTAAGGAGGCAGATTAGGGGGCAGTAAGTCTCCCTTTCGTTCTGTGTTTGGTGGTAGGCCTGGGTTGTGTAGAGTCATGGAGGTTGTTGAGTTTGAGGCAAGAGGGTAGGTGTGGAGGTGGATAGCTGCTAACGGCATGGATAGGGCAAAGATGCGGGCTATGGGCATGGATCCGTATCTTGAGTACAACAGGGCGATTGGTTTGTTGAATGAAACTCTCAAGCTCTCGCTCCGATGAATGGGTTGACCGGATTGGTAAGGACGTTGTGCTGAGGAGGGAATGTTTGGGGATAGCTGGTGCAGCAATTGAGTTTGGCTGATGGCGAAAGAATCCGGATTGTCGGACTTAGCTGGCTTCTGATGTCCGTTGGAAATCTCTAGTCCTAAGACGTAGCATTACTTTTACTTTCTCAGGGCGTTGATGCTGCTTTCAGCTGCTGGTCGCAGGATAAAGAGCAAGCTGTATAGAGGAGTTGGACCCTCGATACGAGCCCGACTTGGAAAATGATGCCTGACGCTGCATATAGATGTCGGAATACCATAGAGAGTATACCCGTGAGCATACACTGATCCATCAAAGTAGCAAATATCAATGTCTCTCTCGCGCCCGGATGAACGGGAAGAGATTGCGTTTGAGCGTCGTGTCTGTCCTATCTCGGTTCTCAGATTGCAAATAGTTATATACTGCGCTTTTGCATTCAGGACATCAACAGGCTTCCATGGCCAAGGGGTAAGGCGCATCACTCGTACGGGTCGAGAAGCTGAAACTTGATCTTTCCTCGACGAAGAGATGATGAGATCAGCGGTTCGATTCCGCTTGGAAGCACTGCTTTGTATTTTTGTCAAACTGCGGGCTCGCAAAATCTGCGCATCACTTATCCTGGGTTTACTCAAGCTGGCATACCTAGGCGTTCTTTGGGAGTCATAGAAGAGCGTGCAAGCGCGTGTTACTCTCGTGATCTCATCGATCGTACATGTCCTTTCTTCCGCTATGTATCTGCTCTCTAGAGCTTCTCTCTACAGAAGTCTGCCTAATAGCGCGTAGATCCTCTTCTCGTACCAATCAATCCGAGTCTTTGAATTAATCAGCTAGTCTCGCACGTATCCGCCCACACGACCATCCTTGTGAATATTCAAGCACATGCACTTTCTTTATAATTACCGCTTCTTTCTTAACTTCAGCAAGTGTAACTCTCGTACGACTTCTCAGAACCTCCTCTGTCTCGAACTAAAAGCGAAATCTTCAAATCTCAGTTACTTAAAACTCCACAATATTGCAATCGAAAAGCCTCATGAGCTCATACGTAGCACTGTATCTCTCTTATCTCGTGTAATGAATGTTCTGTGGCGACTGTCTTGAACGTACCGGTGTATCTGCGATAAAAGCTCTACCATGTACCAACTTCTTATAATAGCACTGCTTACGCTCTTCTCATGCTTCTCCCGCTTTAATATAGTCTGTAAGGTCAAGTCTTCCTTGATTCTCTCCACTTTTAATTCACGTTCTCTTCTCTAGACGATCTTGGTACTTGATCTTCAATGACTGTATCTGTCTATGCATGTAACGTATCCGTTCCTTATCTGGTTTTCATGATCCAGTTGAATGGATTCTCAAAGCTAGTCGGACTTCACACTAGAATATCCATATTCTTTTCATCATGTGATTACTAACTCTCGTAAAACGTCCTACTGGTATCGCATGTATTCATGCTTGGACGTACCGGTCCATCTGAAACCTTCTTGAGAAGCTTAAGCAAAAGCTAAAAGCACTACCAACTTCTCGTAACAGCGCTATAGCCCTTCGGCCCATTCCTTGTAGCGCTACGTACTGTCTTCTCATGCTGATCTTCTCTCTGCTGTCCAGCCTCTTCAATGCTGTGAGCTCATATCGATATAACTCGTGCCGTTAATCGATTAATCTTGAATATATTCCGTTCTATACCTTCAGCAAGTGCCATGACTTTCACACGTTCGCTGGTCTCAACGAAGTCTACATAAGTATATGTGCAATGTGAGTACCTAGGTACTTTTTAGCACTATGCGTGATACGCCTACCTTCTCGCTGCATATTTGCTAGATCTCGTCTCCCACTCTTCTTCTTGATGTGTCATAGGTTGCGAAACGCAGTATTCCCGTAGTAGTGTTTGTTGCACCTGTCTATATATAATATATATATATACTGGTAGCGTAACGTATCTACTCGTCCACCTTCCTCCACCATCCCCATAAAATTCGACAGTAACGAAGTATAGGTAAATATTCCTCGTATCGATGTCAACAGTTTTTTGCTCTTCATTCTACCATGTTCACCAAGTGCTTTAGTGAACTTTCGTGAGATGCTTTGCAGTGGATGTGTACATAAAATGGAAGGTGAACGTCTTATAGTTGAAACCGGACCGTTTGTATAGGTAGATATGCCTTGTATTTTTGTTACAATATTAATCGAGCTGGTGTGTCTGAGTTTGACAGAATCTTCGAGTACTGTGATATGATTACTAACTCTCGTGTGTCATCAGCAACAGCTGTAAACTTTAACGTGCAATTCGACTGGGCTGAAAGTCTTCTAGAATTCTGATTGAGGCCAGACTATTAATATGAATGAATCTCCTTTCCAACTCTTCTCTATTTCATATTTCGTTTGCATCGATCCTTCTACTAGTATGCTTTCGTGCGGAGCTGAAACCATTGTTTGCTTAGCATGTTTCCACGTGAGTAAATCTCTCTCGCAGTGTAGGCAACGAGCCGTCTGGGCTGGCCGATGGCCTTCTCCAGGCCGGCCTACAGTCTTGGGCTCGGCTTCCAACCACATCTAGGACGACCCGCATGGTGGAGCACCAAGCCTGAGCCGAAGCACCGTGAGCCGAGACGGCCGAGTTGGCCGACAACCACTTGAAATCGCCAAAATTCGCCTTAAAATCGCCCTAAAATCGCCAGCCGTTTGCTTGGTCTTTATAATCGAGGTTCAACGTGTCAAGATTTTCCACTGAAAGGTTCAAAGTTGTGTTTATTCTTCGTACGGCATCGTGAAGTGTGTATCTGTTCTTCTTGTACGTAAGGATGCTACGTAAATGGTTTTCTAACTCAAACGTACTACCATTTCCCGAAAACCTCGTCTCTGCTGTTGTCGCTCAAGGCGACTTTCAACGTCCCCTTGTACTATCGTAACTGCTTTTTGCTGCCAAGTTTCGAAGGTCTTGCTCAATCTTTGCTGTACTGTACTGTTGAGATTCAGTGTGTCATTGCGTTTAGCCGTTTCATGTGTGTGTTTTTATTCTTCGTATATATGGCATCATGCTAAGAGTTTCTTTAACGAGACGGATTTTTTCAAGACGTTAAATCCCCGTTATGTATTGATACTTTGGCTCTAGCTCTCTTCTCATCTATAAGTACGTATACGAGATTTTCCGTACGTAGGTGGGGTTTGTATCCCAGAAGTCCTAGTATTTCCCGTAAGAATACTCTCTGTCTTTTTTCGCTCACACGTTCAACTTCCCCGTGAAGTTTGTTCCCTTGTCATCCTTTCGTGGGCTTTGCTCGTTCCACTATGCTGTATTTTCGAGATTTAGCTTGTAAGAAATAAGCAGCTAAGTTGTGTTTTTCCTTTGTATTACATCATGCTATTAGTTTCTTTAATGAGACAGAATCACAGTTCTGTACAGCTGTTATAAAGTCCCGTTACGTACTGGCGCTTTGAATCTGTTCTTCTTCTGCACGTATGGACGTTACGTAGATGGCTCTGTATCCCAAAAGTACTAGTACTTCCCATGAAATGTTCTCTCACCCTTGTCGCTCACATATTTGTCCCGTGAGCTTTCATCTCTTAGCTTCCTTTCGTGAGGGATGCTCAGTCTTGATAGTCAAGCTTCAGCACTGCTTCAGTGTATCGCGCTGACTAAGTAGCAGTTGCATGTATCTACTCTTTGGTCGACATCATTTTAGTATTGTTGTTCGTGAACAAGAAATTGGTGTTGTTCTTTCAGTATCTACGTGATGTGCGAAGGTCGGGTGAGAAAGACCATATGATTAGGAATTGAGGATGTTAACCGAGCGGTAAGCTTGAAGCTGTAATTCCCGTGTAAGATGCTAGTAAGTACTAGTATCTATTACTACACTGGTTCTTCCATACGTTAAGTACGAAGGATTTCTCGTAGAGAGCTGAGGCCACATACAAGTACTTACGTCCCCATGAAATGCTTCTTAGGTGCATTGCTTGCGTTTCATTCTGTCTTTACTGCCGAGGTTGAGCGTGTTAAAGCATGTTTCCAATGCATGTTTTTACATTCAACATTGAAATTGCAATCGTGATGTTGCTCATGTTGGTATTACATGGCTCTGCTAGATCGTGAGGATCGTGAGAGATATAGATGGGTTTTGTATCTCAGGAGTATTAGCACCTCGCTCTGTGAATTCGCTTCCTTAGCAGGCGGCGGGAAAGTTTTCGCCCCTTCCTTTAAGGGGGGAATTCTTTTGTCCCCTGGGCGAAAAAAAAGCCCCTTTCGGTATCCTCACCAAACGATTCTCCTGGTGTCAAAACCCTAGAATAGCACTTTCCGCATCTTTCTTACGCTTATCCGGGGCCTTTCCGTGGGGATAATAGATTTCGGGCCCGTTCGATGGACCGAACGTCCCGATTGCTGCCAAGGGTGTTTGTCCCACAGACAATCGCCAGCGCAGTTTAAGCGAGTTTAAGCGAGTTCCCAGCGCCCTCACGGATTTTTTTTGAAACTTTCACTAAGGTACCCTTAGGTACGTTGAGGGCCTCTATAGTACCATGAGCGCATCTAAACAAACCTGAGAAAACCTTATTACACTTGAACAACTCTTTACAACTATAATGCTGCTTTAGGACACCTTAGCAAAATCGGGCTCAATGGGTCGCCCATTTTCCCCGGGAAAGTTTACCGTGCTGCTTTACCGAGGGGATCGGGGGAGGGGGGTGGGCTACCCGAATCGGGGCTTCGGCCCGCCAGGGAAATTGTGGCTTACCCGAATAATCGGACATTGGGCCGCGTGGCTAACCCCAGCGCAGCGGGCGGCCAGGAGAATCCTGGCTTGCCTGAATAATGGGGCATCGGCCGGCTAGGGTAATTGTGGCTTGCCCGAATAATGGGGCTTCGGGCGGCCTCGGTGATTGTGGCTTGCCCGAATAATGGGGCATCGGCCGGCTAGGGTGATTGTGGCTTGCCCGAATAATGGGGCATCGGCCGGCTAGGGTGATTGTGGCTTGCCCGAATAATGGGGCATCGGCCGGCTAGGGTGATTGTGGCTTGCCCGAATAATGGGGCTTCGGGCGGCTAGGGTAATTGTGGCTTGCCCGAATAATGGGGCTTCGGGCGGCCTCGGTGATTGTGGCTTGCCCGAATAATGGGGCTTCGGGCGGCCTCGGTAATTGTGGCTTGCCCGCAAAATGGGGCTTGGACCATTGTGGCGTATCCGAAATTCGGGGTATCGGGACGGCGGGAGTGGTTGTGGCTTATTCACCGGAGAATCGGGCCCACTACAGATTTCATTTCGGCATCCCGAGCTTGCGCCCACTCTAGGGTTGTTTCTCTTCATTTAAACCAGGTCGCCTTGAGCTTTGATAAAGTCACGTTTGCAGTTCTACACATAGTGTAAGTACGGTAAGTTTACATTAGACTTGCTTACGGTGCCTTATGTGCCATCAGATCGCATTAGGAAACCTTATCCCACCTTAGTCGTTTGCTGTCTCAATGTGCGGCTCGCTTGGGTCCCGTGCCAAGGCTCAGTATCTCCGGTTTGGAATGTTCCTTTGTTTTCGAACTGCAGTTTGCACTCGCTACATTCCAATGGCAGTCCTTTTCTCACATAAGGAGCGCAATCCCCCGTTTTCTGCTCATTATCTTCTTTCCAGAGCATCTACGAGTGCTCACCCTTTCCCGCTACAACACCTCGCCAAACAACCAACGCACCGTCAACAACCGACTAGACAACAATATGGGATTCGCCGCCAAACGAAGAAAGCTCAATGTCGAAAAAAAAATATACCACAGAAAGCCCAAAGGAGAGCGCTGGGGCGGTGGTGAGGGAAGCAAGAAGTACAGAAAGAGAAGGGCAATGGGCGAGCAGGGCAACCTACCTCATTGGTGCGTGAAGTATACTGATACGAAGGTTTTTAAGGAGAACGTAAGTCTTCCCTCATCTGGCCCCAACCCACTCATAGATCTCGCGACTAATACCACTTGTGAATACAGCAAACGAAGTTCCTCTTCGAGCACAACCATATCCAGTGGGTTCTCAAGAAGATGCAAGAAGAGAACTTCTACGGCCTCGCCAACCACCCTCAGGGAACTCCAGAAGAGTTGGCGATTGAAGTCATGACAGAGGTTGGAGGGTGTGATCAGAAATCTCCAAAGTGCAAGAAGCTCTTGCAACTTTTGATCGTAAGTCTATCTACTTTACCTACCTTTCACTGTCTGTCCTTCCTTCGTCGATCCACCATTCTAACTCCAATACAGAAGAAGATGTCAAACCTTGGTGCGGATATGCGCAAGGAGGCGAAGATTGTCAGAGTCAAGGAACCTTCCGATGTCACCGGTCAAACGTACATTCCTGGAGTTGAAGTTCTTCGATCAGGAAGATGGTATAGAGACAGAGAAATCGCTTCTTCGGCTGACGACGTCGAAGAAGATGAGCTTCCAACGGTTTACAGGATCTACCAGAGACGCTTTCCCACCAACCCCGCCATCGCTGCTCTCCCGATTCCGGCCGACACACCAACCATCGAGGAAATCCTCAACGACGACATTGACCTGTACGAGGTTACCGATAACGATGTAGCTGGTGATGAGATTGAATCCACGGACGAGGAGGAGGAGGAGGAACCTGGTAACGAGAACTCGGATGAAGAAGAGTGAGTTTAGGGCCAGTAACGTTGTGTTTTGTTTTTTGTTTGTTCCTCTTATGCTGCTTTGTTTGTACTTGTCATTTATTTCATTCTTACTTAGTAGTTATTCATTTGTAGTCAATGTTACTCTTATTGCACCGGTGTCTATTGCTCTACCTAGTTCTCTACAAGCTCGACAGCATTGTCAACCGTGGTTTCGTGATCATCTGCAGCCGCAGTTGTGTCAGCTGTAGATTCATCATGACTCGGCTCAATATCTACAATCGATATATCGCCCCTCTCCAGGGCGGCCATCATCTTCTTTAGGCCCTCCTTTTTCTTACGCATGTCGTCACTCCATAGATCCTCCAAGATAAGGCCCCCCTTCAACTCCCACCGCTTTCCTACTGCCTCTAATGTATTCACACAGTGTGTTTTCCGTGGAAGATACTTGCGAGACCCACTGGGTGTTGGAACCGCTGCCTCGTACATGTCACGAAGACGTGCAGTAACCACAGATCTAGCATCATCTCTTGCAGTTGCTTCTGCTGGTCGGTCCTGGTCCGAATCGTCAACTTTGTTGGCCTCTCTGCCGTCTCTGCGCTTTTGTCGTTTTCGCCTCGAGTCACCCTCCGTATCGTCAGAAGAGTCAGAGATCCGAATCCGCCGTTTCTTTGTCTTCGATGGGAATGGCTCCTCATCTGACAGCCCGGACGTCTGCTCCTTGTTTCGACCGTTTGTCGTTCGACCACGATTTGGGTCACCTCCGTGATGTCCTTTTCTCTTTTTTTTTCTTCCGTTCGAATCCCGATTCTTCGATTGGTGCTTCCGGCGTCCTTTCTGCTTCTTGCTGCCTTTCGTGTCTTCTTCTTCATCAGATGATTCCCGTGGGCGTTTTTTGGGATCTCTTCCTTCTGCAACCCATGCTTCCATCTTGAGTCTCAGGCGTCTCTTCTTATCGACTAAAGAGAGAAACTGTTAGCTAGAATAAAAGGAAACGGGAGGTTAGAAAGTACTTACGAAGTTTCATAACATCGATCGAGGCCTTTTCATCTGCTATTTCCTGTAGAAGCAATTGCTTTTTGACCAAGGCATTACCTCTACAATAATCGTGAAATCCATCTCCACCAAACCCGAGCTTGTTGATCACAGCTTCTTCATACCAGACACCCTGCGAACTTCCATTGACATAACTGCCGGCGGAATCCAAAGAGTCTGAAACCAGAGCAAGCGTTTCAATCCCAAGCGTCTGCATGTATTTAGACTAGAAATCATCATTAGCTTGGGTTCACTGCCGTTTATCTCACAAAACTCACGTAGTCTTGTAGTGCATGGATATACTTCGCCCTCTCCTTCACTCTCTTTTGCTCATGGGTCAGTAGCTTCTTGTTGAGTCTGGCAGCCCGCTTCTCCATCCTAGCCTTTAACTGGGGCGAGACTTTCCTCCACAGCCGACCTGCTTTCTTTGCTCTTTCTGCAAGACTCATCTCTGTTTTGGATACCACCCGACATTCCTTTTCAAAGACTTGCCAGGGATCGATTGCTCTTCTATTCAGCTTTAGATCCTTCTTTTTGTATGTCACTTTGCTGAAGCGTGCCCAGTACAAGATCTTCGCTAATGGCTCCTTATGCTTTCTGGCAATCTGGTCACAGGCAGCGCGATGTCGATTAACCTCAAGCAATAGATCCAGTCGAACTTCAGGATTGACAAACTGCTCTTTCATTGACTCTGGGTCGGTGTCTGGTAGATTGTCTTTTAGATCCGTCGATAAGGGGGGGTTGCCTTCAATATCGCTCCCAAACATGTCGTCTGGTTCTTCATCGCTATCTCGACCGAGAACCTCGTCCTCTACCAGTTGCAAGTCCTCTTGATCTGATGGATGGTAGGAGCCCTGATCTGAGTCAATATCCTCCTCATCTGAGGTTGTGCCTTCTGTTTCTTCAGCACATTCATCCATTGGGTGTGCCGTTTTGCGTGGGTATCTTCTACTGCCATGTCGAGGTCTGACTTCCTCCTCGACGTGAACTTCTTCTTGTTCACCTTCACTTTCATCGCCGAATACGGAAAATTCCAGAGGATCTTGTGCTTGAAGTGTTGGCGGTGGTGTTACTTCCTGCGCTTCATCAGGCAAAGCAGGAGGCTCGACAATGTCCTGCTCAATACCAAACACATCTGAGTAGGTCACATAGTCGATACCTTCGCCGAAGACTAAAGGGGCCCAATTCTGGAAAGGACTCAAGTGCACCTCTCGCTCGGTCAAAGTACTCTCTGGGTACCGTCGAATGTAGGGCCGTAGTATCTCTGTGTTGTAGATTGTATAGATGCTCTCCTCTGTTTCGGTTTCGGGTCGATTCCAGATATCTTTGCAGTATTTGTCGATTTTGGCAATGATTGCTTCTCGACTCTCCTCGCCGGTGGTGCTGATTTTGAACTCAGTGATAATCTTTTGAAGTACCACATCCGAGAGCTTAGACAGAGGGACTGAAAACAGGAAATCGAAGCCTGGAGGAATCTCTATGGCGATCGACTCTGGAATGGGTGGGTGTTCAGGCAGCGGTTCGTCGTCCGACTCATCGAGATTGTCTGGCTGTTTTCTACCTCGTCCTCCAGAGCTACGTGGATGGGGACTTTTGGTAGGCTTTGTGGCTTTCGGCTTTCGTGATGCTGGAGTGCTTTTCGATTGTCCGGGGGCAGATGACTTGGTCGGCTTGGATTTCGAAGAAGTTGGGGTACTTTTCTTTTTAGTTGGAGGTTCTCTCCTGGGAGCTGGAGTCGTTTTCGATTGTTCGGGTGGCTTGGGGGTAGACGACCTAGTCGCCTTGGACTTCGGAGGGGCTGCGGCGCTCTTCTTCTGGGAGGAAGACACTCTTTCGACTGGAATATCCAGAACTTGTGATCGGGACTTCGCTGGCGGCCGGGGCTGGACAATAATGACATCGCTGTCGTATTCATTCTCCTCGTCGCTCTCCTCGTCGCTCTCCTCGTCGCTCTCTTCGTCGCTCTCCTCGTCGCTCTCATCATCACTGCGTAGCTCTGTATCTCCTTCCTGCCCTTCATCGACACCTGGGGCGTTGTCTTGCACGTCAGGAGAATCTGAGAATAGGTTTATCTCGACCTCCATAGTTCTGTGGTATGTGGGGTTTCAGAGGTGAATGATTGATGCGTGCAAACAAACTCCCGATAGCTCGAAGTTTCTGCAAACAGCAATATTAGGAATGCATTTGTTCTTGGCAACTAAAGAAGCCAAATCCAATTGCTTCCTAATGTGTCTTAAAGAACGATAATGAGTCTTAATCATCGATAATGCCATCTTATGTTGCCTTATGAGACCTTAGGGAACCTTAGGGACCATGAGCCCGGATGAACAAGGACAAGGCAACGTTATGGCGGGAGGTAGCATCTCAACTCGGTTACACCATACTCAAAAGGGTAAAAAATTCCTCAACCTACCTTGGCATTCCACGACGGTCCTTTGTTCAAACTCAACGCCAACGCGACTCTGGAATGTTTGTTTGCAGTCAGGCTTATCACAACATTCCTACGCGTCTCAAGCACTTATATTGGCCTATCCCCTCTGTCTAACGGCTCAGAACCTTCTTCACATCCGCCTCTCGTCTCGACTGTCTCCACCAACTACTCTACATCCTTCAATCCCACTTCCAACGCCTTACCCGCCTAATAAACGACACCCAAGCCGCAACAATGCCGATCAAACTGAAAAAATCACAAAAGGCGAAGCTCGACAGTGATTATGCCAAAGGGCTACTCCCCAGAAACCGCGACGATGTGACCGAAGTTTCCAATTATGGCAAGACTTTGGACATGAGGTATTCTGAGATTAAGGTACGAAGCCTTCGTCTATTTCTATTCTCTCCTTCAACGCCGCCCTGAGCTCTTCTAACGCCTGTGGTACGATAGGAGGTTCTGAAGGCGTACCCCGTAGCCGACGACAAAGCCCTATCTGGAAGAGCGACACCAGCACCACCTCCACCGAAGTCGAAAAAGCGCCCAAGCAGTGCTTCACTCACATCACCTCGTCCTACAAAGAGTCTTCGAAATGTTCTTTCCGACTTACGGGGCGCCGACGATTTGAGCTTTCAAGAGGAATGGGAAACTCAAACAAATATCACCACCGTCTCCAATCAAACAAGAACTTCGGCATTGGGAACTGCCACTGCCACCGACTACTCCAACGTTGTTGACCAGCTCCGAAGCGCACGATTGGACGCAAGCAACTACAAGACTTCCTATGAGAAGGCAAGGGAGAGGCTCGATAAGGCGAGGGACGACCTAAATGCCAAACAGTCCAGCATCTCAGAGCTGCAGGGCCAAATCGAGGAGGAACAAAACAAGTGCAGTGCAAAGGATACAGAACTTAGCCACGCCCTCCAGAAGCACAAGGAAGCACTCGCCGTTCTTCAGAAGGAAGTCGCTGATCTCAAGAAAAGCCGCGATGATTCCGTCTCTCAAAAGGTCTCTGCCAAGCGTATCCATATGGAGGAGATGGGCAAAGTTACGAACGACAACCGGATATTGCGAGAGGAGCTCGAAGCTCTTAGGCGAGCGGCAGCCCAGCCCGGAAATGACAGCAGCGCTACCGATCAAGCCGAAATCCTCCGCCTCACTACCGCAAATGACAACCTAACCAGCACCAACGACACCTTGACCGAAAAGATCAAAGATCTCGAAGCTTCAAACCTCCGTGCTGAGGAGGCGTTGACCAATCTCCGTGCCTCTTACGACACCGTTGTTCAGCAAAACGCCAATCAGCTCAATGAACTTAATCAGGTCAAGAAGGAAGCCGCCGATGCCGAGAGTGCTAGAATCTTGGCCAGCCAGGCTGCGGATGATTTGAGAGCGGAAAATGCGACCTTGAAGGAGAGGTTGAAGGACAGGGATACTCTATCATCGAACTTGGAGGCGGCAACCGAAGAGTTAGAAAAGGTCACCAAGCAGTCCAAACAACATGCCGACCGTGCCGATGAGGCTGAGCTCAGAGAGCAGAACCTAAAGGAAGAAAAGGACACCAGGGAGAAGGAGAACACGCGCTTATCCACTGAACTGGTTAACACTCAGGAAGCCCTAGCTGCAACCCAGCAAGAGCTGACCACTGCGAAGTCCTCTCTCTCCACTGCCGAAGCGGCTGTCAAGACATATGAAGAACAGTCAGAATCAATGTCGGATGCCCAAGCCAAGCTAAAGGAAGCTCAGGATCAGGTGGCTAGTGCAGAGACCAAGAAGGCCGAATTGGAGAAAGCAATTAAGAATCACGAGCAGAGAGTCAAGACGCTCGAAGAGGAGAAGGAGAAGGTAGATGAGAAGGTTAAAGAAGTCACCCAGGACCTCGAGAAGGAGAGAACTGCAATCGGCACGATGCAGACGACCAATGATACCCTCTCTGCCGTAAGTGATGCACCTTTCTCCTCTTCGAGTGACTTTCTAACTCGTTACCCAGGAGAACCAACGTCTTTCGGATCTTGTTCAGCAGTTGCAAACAGCAGCGGCTGCAGCGGTCCAGCCCCCAGCTCCGCCAACGATGATGCATCAAACTCTCGTGGCCCACAACCTGTCTCTCAACCATCAAGTTCGCCGAGCGAATACCACGATCGCCTCTCTCAGAACGCAAGTGAGAAATCTTCGAGTGCGCAGGGCGAATAATGCCGCCGCGGCTGCTCGACCTCGCAACGCCCCACCACTTTCAGTCGACACAACTAAGGCGGATCAGTTGGAGCAAGAAGCTATGGCAAAGAATGGATGGGGTACCAAGGACACTGGTTACACTGTACCACCTTCGAGAAACCCTCGTCGAGCTGGTTTGAGACCAAGAAATTAGGAGAGGTTCGGACGAGGCAGAGTTGTCTGAATTGTTTAATTTGATGCCGTGGTATTACATGTATATTATTCCAGTATTTCTGTACCTTAGTTTCTACAATATTATGTACCTTGTTAGCGAAAAAATGAAGTCATTGTTTATTCGGAGGAGATGGTGTTGTCCTTTTCCACTCAAGACTCTCAGTTCCGTGTGAGGAAAATTTGCGACACCAGACATGTCAAAAACTCTAAGGGTACCTTAGGTGCCCTTAGAGGTCATTATCGTGCCGCATTAACGCTTAGGGGCCTTAATGGTGGTTTACCCATGATAAAGCGGCATAAAGAACACCCCATCAAAATATCTACCCTACTACCCCGAACAACTGTGCGCAGGTCATTAAGCTATTTGAATGTCGACCCGTTGTGTCTGTATTGGTTATGTGAACTGCAATGACCATGTCATGTCTCCTAATAATGTTTGAGTCACTGTTGACCTGGCCAGCGGCCAATATTGCTTTCAGCACTGATCGTGGAAGTTGAGTATAGACTTCTTCATTCACTGTTAGCATTGCGAGTTTACTTATATCATTCAAGTTTCCAAAACTAGAATCGTCCGTCTATGTAATAGTGTTGATAATAGCAAATGTGATTTCGAAACATCAGAAGTGTAATCTACATCAAGTCTATGGTGTTTAACTTTATATCGTTGACTGAATATAGATGTATCATGTCCATAACCGTTCTTGCTAACGGATTCGAAGTTCGTACCTGAGTCTGTACATTCAATCACAAATTGGTTTCCCGTTCATGACATAGACACCCAACTGAGATCGGATGGGTACACATTGTAACACTTTGGATAATTCCGCAGGAAGAACAGTAGTAACAATGAATTGTAGAACTAAATTAAGAGAAAGTGACCCCGATTACCCGGCACGTCAAGATAAGCGAACCGGAGAAACCCTTTAGTGGTCTAAGGGTCTCTTAGCTTAGATCATGCATCCTTAGCTACCCTTAGAGAACCTTATGTGCCCTGAACCGGAGTTAACTCCGCCTCAGGCTATGGCGCTTTTGCCCCAATAATCCTTGAAGTTCTCTCACGAATGCAGACAGAAGGTCAAGGAGGTGCCAGTATTTCATCCAACTACCATATATTACATTCATATCTATCAACTAAAGAATCTAATGAAAGTACCTAGCCGTTTCTGTTACTATCGAAGTCATGGGTTGTCTCGTTGATGATTTTGAAGTTCAGAGTATAATGCCATATCAATAACGAGTTGTAAACTTCAAAACGGATCACTGAATACTTTATCAACAATACAGTTCAACGAAATCTTAAGTCCCATACGCCACTTTTTTTTGAGATTAACTACTTTAGACATAACAAAAGGAGATGTAGGAATAAAGATATAAAGAAAGAAGATGACTAGGTACCCCCATCAGCGTGATTTGGTTTTCCGTAGCACGGCGTGGCACGCCCCCACGGCTCCCCACGCAAACTGAGCATTTCCACGGTCGTGCCACGCACCCCACGTTATCTTCTGTGGCACGGTCGGCAGAGTAAACTTCCGTGCCAGGCGATTTTTAGCGACTTGGCTCGGAGTACGAATGTGCCACGATCGTGGAATTTTCTTAACTCGCAAGTGCTTTGATCGTGCAAATACTGTACGTCTACCTTATCACGATCGTGGAGCGTTCGGGATAACTGAGTGTCAAGAAAGTGATACCTTCGGAACTCGCACGTCCGTCGAGCGTGCAAATGTTGAGCTTCTACTTTGCCCCTTTTGTGGGACGAT
>ML119910.1:0-40704 GCA_003788565.2 Ascobolus immersus RN42 | reverse complement strand
GAGGTTGCGGTGAACGGACTGAAAGATGATGGATTTGGCTTTGGCCATTTTGGATTCGTAGGCTTCGAGATCCGCCGTTGCCGTATCCAGCTTCTTTTCATTCCGTTTCTGAACTTTGTCGTAAGTGTCGGCGAGCTCGTTGAGTTCGTCGTCATTGATTACGATCGGTGTGTGTTGGACGGGATTGGTGTTGGGGATTGGGACTCCTCCTGTGACGATTGGTGGACCGTGGCGGTTACGGAGGCGAGCGAAGTCGAGCTTTTGTGCCTGAGTGAGTAGATCCCAGTCCGCCATTTCGTCAGGGACCTGGGGCTTTTCCTTGGTGCCTGTTACCACGCCGAGTAGGCCTTTGCCGTCAAGATAGATGGATAGTTCTTGAGCCCATGGTCGATAGTTGTGGGACTCAAGTTGTTGGATGGTGGGGTGAGAAGCCGAGAGGTCGACATCTTTCGGCATCGGGAGGGTGGAAAAGAAAAAGAAAAAGGCGAGGATTCAGTGATGGATCCGCAGGCTTAAACCGAGCTCATAACCTGTTGAGGAACGAAGAGGTGCGGAGCCAACACGGATAGGTGGTGGTGGAGAGGGCAGACACAAGGTGGAGAGAGATGTAAATGATTGAGAGAGATCTAAGCTAGTCTAGTGGTATATAAACGAGTGGGTGCTTACGTGAGCCTTTGCCATAGCAACGTTAGTTCCTCTTAGCTCACTCCAACAGAGCCCAACTCTTGCAGTTGCACTTTCGAACCAAGCCCTATGCCATCTTCTTTATAATCTTTGTTGTTTCCACCGCAAGGCAAAGGCTCGATGAACCGCCATACTTTGTTGCTTCAGCCTCTTTCAAACCACGGTGACCCGATTGGGATGCCATTGACAAAGTGTCCAAAAGAGGGTGTGGAGGGGAGCTTTTTGGAGTCCAATCCATCAATCTGATTGGTTGAGTATCTGTGCCGCATAGGCTTAGCCGGTTTGATGCAGCAGAATACTGTATTTGACTATTGCAGATTTCCGAATTTGAGAACTCGGTGTCCCGAACAAGCACCATCGAGAAAGGCCAATTCTTCGTTGGAGGGTGGCGCAGTGGACGGTCGTGTGTAGGATTCTGAGAGCATTTTCGTGGGGCCCACGCAAGGCTGAGCCGTCTCCTTCATATAACCATTCGGCATCCACGTCATAGCAGTGAGGGTGATGCAATCCGGTGGCCGAAGTTGGAAATATCTCGAGAAGTCTGGTGTTGTGGCAAGTCTTGAGCAGCTTTCAGGGCTGAAGGAGGAGAAGGGCGTGTTATGTCGAAGAGAGACGTCGGTGCCCAGAAGAGAAAAGGCTGCAGGTTGTGTGCCAACTGTCAAAGGCATTCTTCCCATTGTCGTACGCCATGTCCTGTGTGACGAAACTATGCCCCAGGTGATGGATGGCACTATCCGCACATCAGAAGCAAGAGCCATTCGCAATTGTTTTGGGTGTGTGATCGATGGATAACAGTAGGCTCAGGTGGAAACACGGTTGTTGCTAGGCCAGACTTCTTGATCATGCCAGTGCTTGTCCTGATTGGCACCGAGATGACATCCCTGTTGACCGGTCGCTCCTAGCTGTAATTCCGTATGGTTTTTGTTTGCATGGACATGATGCGGCTAAACAATCAGTGCAGGCCAGTTTGGCGAGGAACATATGTCAGTCACCTTCCAGGCATCACCATCGCGGTGTGTTTGTTCTCCTTCAGAGTCGACGATTGCCGTGAGATGAGGCGAAAAAATGTGAAGGGTCGGAAACGGACATCGAGATGGAGCAATGAACTGCGTGAAAGAAAAGAGGGGAGAAAGGAAAGTCCATAGTATCCAATTGCTCTGAACTTGACGAGGCGTAGTGCTTTGTTTGTCGTCTCGAGTTGACAAAAGGACGTTGTTTTGCTCGGAATTTGTCGTCCCAAGATTCTTCTGACAGGGTTGAGTGAGAGATTGTTGGAGAAAAGGAGAAAAATGTCGGGCGGAAAACAGATTGTTGGAAAAGTTTTTGGGAAGGAGTTGGTTGAGGGTGAAGGTTGAATGTGGAAGGCGAAAAGAGTACGGAAAGAGAAACAATTCTGCATAAGGAAGGAACGAGACGCATCAGAGAAAGAGAGCCATTGCAAGAGGTACAAGCGTGCCTCCATTGCACGACCTCTCGGAATTTCGCTTTTGAAATTGCTACATAAGTAAGAAGTAATTTACAATCAATGCGACACTGAGCATCGACACCGTCATCTAGACATTATCATGGCTTTAAAGCCAATACTTCTCCACCTATAATACAAAGTACCTCCCCTCAAAAACGACCATGAACTCCCGTAGTTCACGTCCTCAAGTGAGCATCAACAACAGCGTAGCATAGGCTGACACCCTAGCACTGATCTCTAGACCAATTCAGACTTTCTTCACCTCATACCAGCGTCTCAATCCCAAGTGTTGAACGACGAGAGTGGGTGCTTCGGCTCTGTCGTCCACTCAATCTTCGGCCTGCTCCCCACCTGAGCTTTAGCACCTGGCTCCGCAGCCGTGGTTTTCTTCTCCTTCGCAACCATCTTTTTCTTCTCCTTCGCGACCGTCGTCCATATCCGTGTGGAATGTGATTCGGTAAATATCGGCACCTCTTTCAGTATCTTCTCCCTCAGCTTAGTCCTCGATCCCAACTCCCTTTGGATGATTTTGTTGAAACTATCTAGCAGTTTGACATCGTCCGTCTTGCCACCCGGAGATACTCTGCGCACTAGACCAGACTTTTTGGCTTCGGGGGTAGCTGTCTTCCTATCTGCCTTCTTCGCCCTCTTATCCCGCTTCCCTTCAGTCTTTCCTGTTTTCCGCTGCAAGTCTTCGACGTAGGGTACGCCCCGAGTCTCCCAAACCCGACCCTCAAGCTTCTTCTTCGCCGCGAGGAAGGCAGTCAGATCATGCCCAGGCGGTACGATCTTGAACGTATTCCATATCTTTCCCTCCTGTCGCGCTGCCGGCTTCGTGTGCCAGAGCTTGCCCTCCCAAGCACCCAGTGGGTTTGTCTTCCAAGCCACAGGTACCGTTCTCCAAGTCGAAGGAGGTTTAGGCTTGTGTTCCTTCTTCTTTGGTTCGACTATCCAAGATGCTCGTGTGCTCCATACCACGGACTTGCGAGCTTTCTTGGGCTTTGTAACTGGTTTTGTGTTCCATGCGTCCGGCTTGCTGCGAACTTTCGGAGCTTTTTTGGTGTCCCATACCTTGGGTTGCCAAACTTTCTTAAGGGCCTTCGTGTGCCATATCGTGGGTTTCTGAACTTTCCGAACTGCTTCCGTATCCCATATCCTAGACTGCGGAATCTGTCCTGCGTCCCGATCTTTCGTTTTCCGAGCCTCCTGGCCAGGTTCCCTAGGCTGCACAGCTTTCCGAACTGGTTTGGTGTACCATATCTTTGTCCTAAGATCCGTTGACGGCCTCCGCTTCGGATCCGGTGGCAGCGCTACCGTCGCCCATATTTTCGGAAGAGGATTTGTAACTCGCTCCGTGGGCCAGATATCGGGACGAACGCGGATTGTGTGCCATGTGCGGACGCGTTTGGTGTTCCAAATTTTGTCGAAGAAAGGCCTTTTGCGCCAGATTTTGCGGGTAGGCCAGATCTTTGAGCTGGGCTGATAGCGTTCGCTGTTGGTGTGGTGGTTTGGGTGGATGGATGGTGGTTGCTGGGATGCGGTCGGTTCGGAGGTGAGGGAGGAATTGAGACGTATTGATCGGAGAGGAATCGGGGTTCGGGTTGAGCGAATGGCGCAGTGTCGGAGGGAAAGCATGGTGGGCGGAGGCACCGGGATGAGGGCCGGGCGGTGGAGGAAATTGTCGCGATGCCGACTGGTGGGGAGATTCGAGAGGGTCTAGCTGCCAAGTCTCCATAATTTTTGAGCCGCAACAAGATGGTCTAACCAATTCAGACAAGCGTATCCGTTGTTTTAAGTACTGATCATATCAGCGAAACATCTCAGAGAACTGCCATTGAGGCACCAGAATATTGAAAGTTGTTTCCAATCTTGCAATTCAATCGTTGGTGCCTGAAATCTGAGCACATTTAATGGTGTGGAGTTTCGCACAAGTGCTTGCGTGAGTTGCCGAGCGAAAAGTTACTTCCTCAGGCGACTTGACCGCATCAGGAACGATCAGATAATCCAATCAGCATCTTGATAATCGCCGTACCTGCATCTTATCAAACCCAGCTAAAACTTGGCAATATTTTCCGTGAGCCTCTCTTTATGACGTAGTATGTTGACGATGGGCGTCTCCAAACAGGACTCTCCACCAACAAGACCGGCATCGCGCACGAAACTGCCAACAAACGACCATTTCCGGGGAAGGCTCTGCACAGACGAGCGGGTTGAGCTGCCTTGATTAGCGGAGGCTTTATATACGCCCAAATCCGCAGATTTTTGACACAGTAACCAGTACATCACCATCTCATCGCCCAAAACAAACAACAAAAGCACCACCACGACTGCTCGAGAGGGAGCAAACAACACAAGATGACGGATATAAACGAGCGGCTGGCTGAGGTCGTCTGCGTACTCAGTTCGCTGGTGATTAGACTTGGCAGTTACATATTCCTGAGATGGGTAAGTTTTGAGGGTCCAATTTCAAGATGGCAAACGGAGTACGGGCGCAAGAACGGGATTGCTGACAACTTTGGTAGATTCCAGGACACGTATTCCCACAGACGATATTCACGGCATTCGCCCTCTTCGTCGCCTCATTCGCATACCTCTACCACCGACGAGAACCATACGCTGTCATTGCCGACGAGACGAAAGTTGAACTGCACGAGCTGGAACCAAAGGCCAAGTCGCAAAAGAGGGCTGCCGTCAACGATGGAAGGGACAGTGGAGTTGATGGAGATGTCGAGGGTGAGAACACCAAATTGGAGGATCTTGAAGGAACGTAAACTAAGACTGTGATAGATGAAATCGCCGAAGATTCTTCCGTTGTAAAGACCACCAAGGAGCCCGTTCTCGAACTGGAGGCCACCGAAACCATCATTCTCCGCAAGAAGGATGCAAACCCTCTCAAGACACTGCTCACTGGACTCCCCTCGCAAAGTTCAAAGCCTCTTACATGGGCCACCCTCTTGGTGAATCTCCTTGCCGTCTCGATGGTTGGAGATTTGACCTACAGAAGTGAATGGTTCCACAAGGAGAGGGATCTTTCGTTTGCTCGTCCAGGTTACGCTTCTCCACACACTGCACGCATTGTCATCCGTGAGCCAAATCCAAATGCCCTGCCAATCTCGATCACCTATCGCGAGGAGGAAATCGGTAAGCCCGTTGTTGGACCTTGGATTCAGGGTGCCGAGATCGATCATCTTTCCCCAGAGACGGACTTTGTGGCTACTGTCGACTTGCCAAACCTTCACCCGGATAGAGGCTACAGATACAAGACTTCGACTGGACACACTGGTCGCTTCAAGACTGCTCCATCTTACGGATCAAACATCATCAGCAAGAAGCCAACTGGAAAGTTTACCTTCTTGACTTCGTCTTGCTTGAAGCCCAGAGTTCCATACAACCCATTCGATCATCCATTGGCCGTCAAGGGTTTGAAGCAGCTTGGCGATGTGCTCAAGAAGGGTAGAGAAGGCAAGGTTGGCGGTGTTTTGGCCGACTTTATGTTGTTCTTGGGTGATTTCATCTACATTGATGTTCCAAAGAGACCAGCCAATCCTACCAGTGAGGGCTACAGAATGTGAGTCTTTCGCTGTTTCCGTCCGGTAATTGAATACTAACATTCATTAGGCATTACCGTCAAGTCTACGGCTCCCCAGACTGGGCCGGTGCTGGCAATGACCTTCCTTGGCTCCACGTCGTTGACGACCATGAAATAGCTAACGACTGGGACAAGAACGTCACCGGCATTTACCAACTCGCCATGGACCCCTTCCACATCTACCAGCATTCTGCCAACCCACCTCCACACCGTATCGGCGAGACCTACTACTCCTTCAAGCACGGCCCCGCCTCTTTCTTCATGATTGACTCACGCCGCTACCGCACTGCCATGGACGCCCCTGATGGACCAGAAAAGACCCTTCTCGGCAAGAAGCAGCTTGACGACGTCCTAGAGTGGATCCGTGATGACTCTGCCACCATGGAGAACGTCCAATGGAAATTCTTTGTCACTTCCTCCGCCTTTACCCAGAACTGGAAGATCAACGCCAATGACTCTTGGGCCGGCTACATGCACGAGCGTCAACAGATCCTCGAGGCCATGTGGGAGCAGCACGGCAAGTTCGGTTTTGTCGTCCTCTCTGGTGACCGCCATGAGTTCGCCGCTACCGCCTTCCCGCCTCCACCATCCAGCAAGTGGCCTCAGACCTCTACTGTTTACGAATTTTCCTGCTCTCCACTCAACCAGTTCTGGCTCCCACCAAAGACCTACTACGAAACCCCCAACACCGTCACCCTCTCCCCCGTTTCGGAGAAGCACTTCCACGCTGGCTCTCCATCCGCCTCTAAGGCTGCCGAGGGCGCTGAAGCCGCTGATTCCCAGGTTGGCGTCAGGAAAGAGACTTGGGCCTCCGACGTCATGGTCAAGTACATCCCGCGCGGTAACAGCAAGTTTGGCGCCGTCGAGGTTGATGCTACCAACAAGGGCTCAGGCCAGGCAGTGCTCAAGTACAGACTGTTTGTGGATGGCGAGGAGGTGTGGGACTACGTCCTCACCAAGCAGTTGGGAAGGGGAAGGGAAAAGAAGGCGTCTAGGAGACTTTGGGAGTAAATTGACTCCGACTTCCCGAGGTGAGAGAATAGAATGTGTGAGTGGATTGCTTGAGAAGAAGGCGAGCATGAGATGCTTATGAGAAGAAGAGTTGCTTTACATGGAATGTGAAGAGGACGAGGGGATGAAAGGGAGTTTTGCTTTTTTCTTAATTCCTTTATACTACGTTAGGGTATGGGTGAAGGAGGCGTAACTGGTTCTTTTGTTTCTTTCGGTACTTTTCCCTGTAGTTCTGTTTCGTTTTTCTGGGTTCTCCGGTATTTTTTTAGTGCTATTTAGTTATCATGGGTATGTTATAATGAGATTTATGAATACTTAATACTTGTCTGTATGCTGTGAGGGGTCTGAGTGTAACAGATATCCTCAGAGTGTAGAGCAAAAGGAAAACATGTTTCGATACACTACTTGCTGTTTCCACTACTTCAATATTTCTGCCTTGAATGAGCAAGCTTTCCAACCCATCCGTCTTTCCTACGCAATAAGGAATTGCAAAAAACATACAGCACCAACTGTTCCCGCGTGGTCACCCACCGCAGTACTGAGTTGGCGAACAGAAACTTGCCTATGGGAGAGCGGATGGGATCCCGGATTCTCTTCAATCTATGGCCGTATGTGTCACTTCACAATAAACACAGCCTAACAATCAAAACTTGGCACCGTATACGATATGGGAAGTACGGGACGTAGATACAAGTGGTTAAAAAACTGGTATCTCTGCTTCAATGGTCTAATGGTCATGATTCTCGCTTCCCAAGCGGGAGATTCGGGTTCGATTCCCGATTGAAGCAACCGATAGTCTCTGGCCAGATCTGGGTAGCTCCCGGAATCTTTGAACTCGCAAGTAGACTTTTGCCATTTTCTTAGAAACTTGACCCTTTACCTATATTCTTTTGCAGCCTCTGAAGAGGCTGCTCTTTTTAGCGGGAGATTCTATGCACTGATAAATCTCTGCATCCCGATCTCGAAATTAATCCGGGACAGGGCTCAACTTGCTGTTGTTGTGCATCGAAGGTAAGCATGCTTCTTCTCTGTGTTACTGATGCTCCATATTATTGTAATCCCGAAGGCAATGCATTCGTAGGTGTAAATTATCGCGATGATATGCAAGCATAGCTTGTGGCTTAATGGGGATGTGTGAGAGATAGGCACCCTGCTGCAGAAACCTAACGAACGAGAGTTCAAATCAGAGTCAGCAATCGGCCCACACGGAAGAATCGCATCCGAAAGACAGTGTCACGACTGTTTATGCATCTAGTCGTTCACACATCTTCCTGTTGCTGGGTTCAAAATGTCAAATGATAACCAGAAACCTATTCGAGATTGTAAAAAGCCAACGAGCGCGGGAGGACTCGAACCTCCAATCTCTGGTGTATCTCATTGTGATTCAACGGACCTCAAATTAACCGAAAACCAGCGCCTTCACCATTAGGCCACGCACCCATCGTATACTTGGTGATCATGTCTTTAAACTTATAGAGGACAATTATGACTTGCAGCGACATAGCATGAAAGAAAATGGCAAAAGATAAGCTCTTGAGCTTCCTGGCGGGGAATCGAACCCCGGCCACGTGCGGTCTACTCCTTGCTACTGCAAGCAAGATGATGACAGGCACGTATACTGACCACTATACTACCGAGAACTGATGTGAAATAATTCATAACATTACATTCCGACCACGTACGTTTGGCCTGAAGTAAATAAGGTAAAAGCATACAGCACTCAGGATTCCCATGTGGTCACCCACCACAGTACTGACTGGGCGATTTGGAGTTTGACTATGGGAGAGCGGACGGGGTCCCGTACTTTCCCCAATCTATGGCCGTATATGACGATTCTATACCGTACACTTATGATTCTTTATTTAATCTCTCAGCCTGAGCCCAAATCTACGTTCTCCTGAAGAGCATTAGAGCCCGTGCCGGTGACTGTCAATCTCGCATAGATGAGCCGGACCACCGGAGGAACCGGCGAAGAATCAGGAACCGAAAAAGCTTAAAAAGCATCACGATATGACAGAGGAATTGTTTCCAAAAACATACAGCACTCAGAATTCCCATGTGGTCACCCACCACAGTACTGACTGAGCGATTTGGAGTTTGACTATGGGAGAGCGGACGGGATCCCGTACTTTCCCCAATCTATGGCCGTATATGACCATCAGAACATAGATAAATTCTCTTCATACTTGCAAGGAAGTCTCGAGATTCACAATAGCAAGACACAGAATTACCCGTACTTAATAGATTCGAGTACTTGAACCCGTCCGCGGGCCTGATGCGTTAACGGCGATTCAGGAACCAGAAAAAAAGCATACAGCACCCAAGATTCCCGCATGGTCACCCACCACAGTACTAGTTGGGCGATTTGAAGCTTGACTGAGGGAGAGCGAACGGGATCCTGTACTGTCTTCAATCTATGGCCGTATATGACTGTTCAGGCACAACAACGGTTCTGTCTCAAGTGTTTAGTAGGATGGAAGCTCGAATTGCAAAAGTGAAGCATACAGCACCAAGCGTTCCCAAGTGGTCACCCACCATGGTACTAACTAGGCGATTAGAAGCTTGACAGGGGGAGAGCGGACGGGATCCAGCTCACAAAATCTACTACCAGGATAGAAGCTCAAATTACAAAAGCAACGCATACAGCACCAAGTGTTCCCATGTGGTCACCCACCATGGTACTGGCTGGGCGATTAGAAGCTTGACAGGGGGAGAGCGGACGGGATCCAGTAGGTTTTTCTATTGATGGCTGTACGTTAGCCGAACTGGAGCTAGCTTTATAACGCCATTTTTTCTTCGTATCGTATGTGTATCAGTTCAACTGGTGTAGATCCGTTTGGGGGTTTACGGTTTAACGGTTACGATTCACTACCGAACGGGGGAGGAGGTCATTTGTATGCATACGCATGCCCGGGGGAAGCAAAAAGTGGTAACTCGAGGAGAGGTACTTATTGGCGAAATAAGTTTGAATTGCAAAAGCATACAGCACCGAGAGTTCCCATGTGGTCACCCACCATGGTACTAACTTGGCGATTAGAAGCTTGACGAGAGGAGAGCGGACGGGATCCTGTAGGGTCTTCTATCTATGGCCGTATATGACTCCTCTTCTCCAATAATCCATAAAGTACGTTCAAAGCGGAAGATTGAATGCGGTTAGGTTCTGTTAGGGTCGAGTTTCTACCTCAAACGGGGGAGGAGGAATATTCATACCTGGAACTGGGGCGGGGGGCAGCGGGGAGGGAAGGGGTAGCAATTGCTGGTTGAGAAGAGATATCGGATTGCGAAAACGGGGTGCGGAGGCGGGGGGGGGGGGGGGGGGGGGGGGGGGGGGGGGGCGGGTGGCTGAGTTTCTTCCTCTGCAGTGACGGGGGGGAGGAGACTTCTTGCCTGGAATTGGGGTTTGGGCCGGGGAGGGGATGGGGTAACAGGTGTTTGAAAGGAGATATCGGAGTGTGAAGAGGTAGTGCAGAGGCGGCGGTGGGGGCGCTGGGAGGGGAGTGGGGGAGCGGGGGGTGTATTTGCGGATAAGGGTGAGCAAGACATACTCCGCGCCGGTGGCATTGGGAGAGGGAGAACTGAGGGCGGGGGGGAAATGGAGCGGGCTGGGCGCGGGGTAGCGGGGGCATAGGGGGGAGGGATCGGGAAGTACAGAACGAGGGCGTTGCGGAGGGTGATAACCGAGTAGAACCTACTAGCTTCAGTCGGGATTGATGTCATGCCGCGGGAAACAGGAGCACGGCCCGGGGAGGCTTGTGCCTGTGGCGATTAGCCAGAATGTGTGAAGCTTATTTCAACGTTGAAGATACGGAGGGGGATGTATCAAGATATGTGCTTATTTGCTGGCTACCACCATCGTACTATCTCGAGACTCACCGCACCCACCGCTGCTTTCCCCATTCCACAATCCACCACCCCACCCTCACCTTCGTGGACCCCACATCAGAACCACCGTTCCCATGATCATGCAGCCTCTACATATCGACAATCGGACGAACAGCAAGGCCTCGTTAACCACCGAATCGATTCAACAGCATACATACATACGTGTGCACCAACGGAACAACCTTCAATTGGCTGCCACAACCTCAAAGATGTATTGTAGTTATCATGCACTTCATCCTACATACCTACTCGTATTACGTGCATCCCCCACCGCACGATAAGCCCCCCCGAGCGTTACCAGGCGCAACTCCCCCTCCCCCCCTGCTAGCACTCGGCTTCCCCATCCGGCCCGAATCTACTACGGCACAGCCCACGGCCGGCACCTGCCAGCACACATTCAACAATTCTCCGCGGGCCGAGCGGAAGGCTACATACATACATCTCGTACCCATACCGCCCCCCAGCCTCACCTCACGACACATCACCACCTCCATCCCCCGTCCGCACCCATGCCCCCAACTCACAATCACGATCTGCCGATCCAACCAGGCTTCAGCTGGCTCTGTTCCATGAGATCGGTTAGGTAGAAAGTTGAAGAAACGTTGCCACTGCACGGTGCAGAGCCTCATTTTCTCGCAATTTCGATACAGAAACAGTGCACAGTTCATCACAGCTTCAGCCGTTCCCGATCGTTCGTTGCTGGTGTGAAAGGAAACGGCGTGGTCGTTGTCCCGTTGAGGGCCTTGAGGCTCAACACAGTGGCGACAAGCAGGGGCCTTCACGATTGCTCCACCGCACACCAGTACAGTTCAGCCCGATTCGCGAATACGCAAGTCGCAATTTTCAAGTCTTGAGTCTACATGATATACATGCTTGAGATGGATGATCCATGATGAGATATCACAAAAAAAGTTCCCCAACCTCATTCCATATCGGCCTCTCCTATTGCCCCTGAGCTCTCTCTCGCGCGCCGAAAAGACAGAGGTTGAGGAAAGATACGCGGCGACATGACATCCCTGGCAGAGCTGAACTGAACTGCAGGATGAAATGAAGCGCACGCAGCAGGCAAGTGATGTGCAGGCAGTGCGGCTGTAAAGTAACTGGCGTGCAGTACAAGTGGGTTTCACCTGGGTTCTCTCGTAAAGACAAGCAAAGCAAGGACCGGGATGGATGGAGATCCGATTTGCTTTGAAGTTGGCTGGCAGCTGGGCCGAAGGGAAGGAAAGTCATGGCGTATCGTATGTAAACGTACTCGGAATTGATCCGGAACATGCAAGCCTCACGGCCCAATCATCCAAGCCGAACTGGCCTCTTCCGCACTGTGAGTCGCGGTTTTTCCCAGCGCAAAGGGGAGATTGGATATGCAGCAACGACCGTGAAGCGACGTGCGCGCCCGCTGAGCAGAGCTGAAAGGCGGTGGCTAGAGCGAGAAGATGCAAGTAAGGTACTAGCTACCGTTCCTCGAAGCACCCCCAGGTCTACACACTCTTGAACGCGTCGGGAAAGTGTGTGAGATATGCTTGAATTGTGTGTATCTTCAGTGCACCCTCAACCTCAAACGTGCTGCAACTCCGTAGATTCCGCTTCCGTCTCTCCAAAGCAGCGAGAAGAGAAAACCTCGGATCCTAGCTTTCAGATCCTTTTCTTCACCTCACAAAGAGACCACAGTGCGCTGGATGAGTGGTGCGGCTGCAAGTTTAGTAACAGAGTTGACCTGCCATCCGATTTTCTATGCAGTTCTATTTGCGTGTGTGTAGCCGGGACCCACTAGGCAAAAAACAAAAGGCGCGCGCGCACAGAAGGTTGTTGTTGCCGTGCCCAAAACAAGTTGATTCGACTTCCTGACTGGGCTTAATGTGTGCTGGAAAGGGTTAAGGCTCGGGCCGTTGGTGGTGCAAAGGCGTGCCAAAGCAGCGCTACAATCGTCAGAACGCGTGTGGAAGGCTGGGAGAAGAAAAAAAAAGATAGGGGTGGTGAGATTCGAGATTGGGGAAGCCTGGGAGGGAAGGAAAGCCAGAAGCCCAAGAGAAGGATATCGAAAACACCAAAGAATTGTTAGTAAGGATGGGAATCTCGACATGTTAAGATGCAAAAGTCACAAAGTGCGATCGTAAAAAGCAGACAGGGGGAACGTTGTGTTGACCAGTAAAAACCATGATGCTCAATTGAATTCCCGAACCGAAGCCTTGACCAATCCCCACCACCTTGCCTCCAACCAAAGATCAAAGACAAAGAAGCAAAAGATCGAATCCCAGAAACCCAAACGTCTTGAAGAAAGCAGCACCAATGGCGATATCCACCGACCATATTTCAACCAAAGCAATGACATACCATGTAAAAACCATAACGATAAATCAATAATAAACAAAGGAAAAGATATCTCCACAGCATTAACTACTTTAACAACCCCTTAATAGATGACAATGTAACAAAGGAAAAGGTAGAACCACAAAAAAGCAACCAGGCCAACCAAGCCAGACAAGTGAATGTCTATCCCAACCGACCCAACAACCCAAGATTAAACGCGACCGCGTCGAAGCAATTTAAAAACCCAAAACACCATATGCAATTGACGAGGATCGATGTTTTATTTTGACAGACCAACTAGCAAACAACAAAAACAAGTGAATGTTTAAGGTGTTTACAACTTGTGTGCCAAATGGGCAACCTTGTAGTCGACGGCGAGCTCCTTGCCGTGGTCGGCAATGACGAGGACGCGGACGGATCCGGATCCACGGCCGAAAGCCTGCTTGAGCTTGGAGAAGAGCTGACCCTGGTCAACGACCTTGAGGCCCTGCTTGATCTCACCAGACTCGGTCATGGCGACAAGCTTGCCATCGTCGCGGATGTCGATGAGGCGGTACTGCTTGAAGACTGGGCCGAGGAGGGAGTGGAGGACGACGGATGGAGATGGGTGAGAGACAACGCAAGGCTCCTCATGAAGCTGCTTGGTGAAGAGGTCGACACCGAGGTATCTGTGCTGGCCAGTCTGGGCAGAGGTGGTGATGCGGATGATCTGGCATGGGCGGTGCTGGAGGATGACAAGGTCACCAATGCGGATGTGGTGACATGGGATGGTGAAGGTGTTCTTGGAGACCGAGTGGACAGAAGAGATGTGGGAGGACTTCTTCTCAGATCCGTAGGAGGACTTCTTGTCGGAGTCGTAGTCAACGTAGTCGTACTTTCCCATATCGGCGGTGGACTTGGATTTGTCGGAGACGTTAGACTTGTTGGAAGAAGTAGAGGTGATGGTGGTGGTGGACTTGAGAGTGCTTGGAAGTTGTGGAAGTGGTTTGCGGAATTGGCGAGAAACCGGGGGACGGTTGTCTTGATATAGTTGTTGGGCCGGTTCAGATTGGCGGTAAATGGGCTGGATGTGTACCACTGGCGCAACAACGAATTCGGGAGCCTTAATTTCTTTTGGTGCGGCTTTCTGGGTAGGGCTTGTTTCAAAATCGTATTTTGCTGGGGCTGGCTTCTGAGCGGGCTGTTGCTGCTGCTGCTGCTGTGGCTGCTGCTGGACTGGAGCTGGGTGGTAGCTGTGGTACTCAGTGTGCTTGGTGATAACAACTGGCTTCTTCTTGTTGTACTCAGAGGAGTCGTCGGAGGAAGAAGAAGAGGAGCTGCTGGAGCTGCTGCTGGAGCTGCTGTCATCGTCGTTGCGGCGATGGAACTTCTCCTGGATCTTCTCCTTCAAGTGGTGAAGACGTCCGCCCTGATCTTTCTCATGTTGCTTCTCGGAATAGTACATTTTGGTGCTGCTGGACTCTGCCTCGTAATCTTCGGCGTACTGGGGAGCGGGGTGGACGTGGTGCTCAGTGATATGCTGCTCAGTAGACTCTACAACGGTGTTCTTGTTTCCCGAGGAGTAGGAAGACGGGAAAACAGAGAACGGGATTGGAACTCTAGCGTCAAAGTCCATCAAACTATTGCTTTGGGGCTTTCGAAAGAGAAATCGCTGTAATCGTGAAGCTCACGTTACAACGGGAAAGAAGCGATGGGGAGAAGGTTTTCGAAAGTGGTGGTGATGGCTCCGAAGGCTATGTTTGCGAAGGTTGAGATTCGATGTGAGAATGATGCTGGATAACAAGCAGCCAGAGGGTCAATTTAACGTGCGACTTTCCTGTTGCAGTACGGGGGCTGGAGAAATGTGTTTGATTTTGTTGCAATTGAGACGGAATAACTTGGTGTTGAGGACGGCTGCTGGAGTCCCTCTCTGTTTATCCACCCCCTCTGCTCATTCAGTCTCTTTACTGGTCGAAAAGTCGACGCCGATGGCTGGTCCGACCAATCAGAAGAAAGGAGAGGCTGGATGTTTCGGCGCTGATTCGTGTTGATCGGCTAAGATGGAGTGTTCACCACCCAAATGCGGACAAAGCTAAACAACAACGGGCGGTAAACAAACACTCTACCGATGGTTTAAAGCCGCAGCTGTGAAATGATCAGCGCCTTTTTGCTCGTTTGTGGCCGCTCGATTCTAACCGCGAGCACAGCGAGGCAGCTGCAAGAGAAGCCAGAGGAATTGAGGTCGTGGGAATCGTCAATTCGTCCAGGAAAAGAGCATGGTCAGTTGCTATTTTCGATCCCTAGCGAGGATGCCGCATCAACAAAGGTGGTGCAAAACGGAGCCGCTCTGTTTGGAGCTGGATAGCGATGATCCAAATGCAAACCCCCCGCAACTTCCTGTGCTGTCCCTTTGTCCATAAGATTTGTCGCTCCGCGAAAACCAACAAGAACCATACAGCCGCTCTGGCACGGTGAATGCTCCCAGCCTTCGCGAGCTGAAACGTATCAACCATCACAGATCCCTCCTCGTCAGCTCCAGAAACACTTTACGGTTGCCGCAGCAACGAGTGTTTGGCGTCATTTCTCGCTCAAATCCAGCTGAAAAGCCTTGGTGTGTGTCCGTCTTTGCCGACAGGAGGGCTACACAAAAATGCACAGGGTGCAGACAGCTGCAGTGCCAAGGGTGATGGTGGGGATCTCACTTAATGCAGCCGCGTTGGCCCGTTGGGTGAGGACGACTGGCTAAAAACTGCTTGAAAGGTTGCTGGAGTCCCAGGCCGCGATTTGGTGGATCTTGAGCCCTTTGCTTTCAGGCTTTCTGTGCCTGCTCGATATGAGATCAGTATTTCCATCACGTGTGTACAGATCGGGAATACAAACAGTAAATCTTCCTCGTTTCCATTTGCTTTTTGGACCATGGCTAACGCTGGTAGATCACACCATCGCTTCGGTATGGACTGGAGTCGGCCCGAAAGTTGACGACCAGTTCCGGTCTAGCAGGGATGAATTGCCACCCCGATATTAGAGTATCCAAAGAAAGGAGCAACCAATCGGTCCCGGACATCGAGCCATCATCAACTTGGATCAGCTCTCTCACAACAACTCCTTACTCCTGAAGTTGAGCCGCAAGTTCTCAATTGCTGTGGCTGGAAGACAGGGTCGAATTTCCCAAAGCTGTGGCCCAGAGTAAGGAGGTTGCATGAATCTGATGTGGCTTCTCCTTAAACTGCGACCACGTCTTCTAGCTCTGCGCTTTGCTTCGGTCAATTGAAACAGCAGCTGAACGTTGAAGCTTGAGATGTCGAAGCGCTCGTTGCATGAACAAATTATGACGCTTGCCGGATAGTTCATCGTAACGTCGAAGACGACGGGTCTCGCCATTTCACCCCAATTCGGAAATCCGTAATTTTGAAATCGTTGTTCAGCTGTCACATCTCGCTCAACATCCAAATTTGGAACCGATAGATATGATCGTAGTGACTAGTGAGAGCTAGATATCAACCGTTAAGTTAGACTTCGGCTCAGACATCACGGTCAAGGAAGGGATCGAAAGACTCACCAGAAACACACCTCCAGCACAAGGGTCCAACTCGTGAAGTTTCCAATCTCCTGTCGAACAGCACAAGCTCCTGTACTATGTAGAACAACGCATACATAGCAAACTGTGCCGAAGGTTGGAACCATGGAACTGAAGATGGGCAGTCGTATGCGAGTGTCCAAAGAGGGCTGGTTCGAGATCGAATCGGAGAAACGTTGTTACCCGGAAACACAACAAAAGTCAAGATCTTGAGGCTTCTGGAAGCTTTGCTGATTTCCGGATTAGGCTTTCGTTAACGAGCGTGCCTGAGTGAGCATCCGCAAGTGCAGTGTCCATGCATCATGCTGGACCGAATCAGTAATGTGCAGGCGATTTCGGCTTGTTGAACCTCACCTGCGGGCCCTCCCACCCAAGTCTCCAGCCACACTGACACTTTCAGCTTCGACGCTCGGGCTGGTGCTTGACTGGGCGAGCTGACTCTGTGTGGTGACTTTTGAGCCCATCCTGACAGACCGGTATGCCGGTGGAGCATTGCTGACTTTGAACCGATTGCCCGAGCTGAAGAAAGCATTCGGCCTGTTGAATCCCATACAGCTGCCCAGTACCAACAACCAAGTCTCGGTCAATCCCTTCATCTCCGTCCGTATCGACGCCTAGCTTGTCGATTAATCGGTCCTCTGTAGCTGAGTTCCGAGCAACTTCACAGACGGCATGCCGTCATCTCCGAGAGCTGAAAGAGAGATTGCCACAATTTGGTCGGGATATCGAGTTTGTCGGTGTCCGGTACAAGTGACCTTCAGACCCCCCGCCGAGCTCCACTCCAGCGGCATGCCGTTGTCAAATGTAGAAGACCAAGCTGAAAGATGTGTTTGGCCGTTGCCTAGTCGTCGGAGTCGGCTTGCCGTGTTTGCTCGCATCTCGCCGGCCCGTCGTTTCCTGCAATCCCATCCGTGCCGTTCCATCAAAGTCTTCCGAGCGATCTGAATGTCGAATTGATTTGATTCCGTGTTTGTGGTGATGCTTCTGAGGCGGAGAGAAGTTTCTGCTGCCAAAATGTGGGAAGTCTCGAAAAGAAGTACACGGAGAAGCGGTCATCGGAAGCGGGCAGGATGGCCGATTAGTCAGCGGTTCCTGAGTCACTTGGGGGTTCAACCAGACCGCTGATCCCCAACTGGGAACTTGACAGCCCCGCCAACGTCAACAACGAGGTAACCAACATTAATGTGGATGGGAATACCGGTGAGAAGTATGGCAGTAGACACACATGTTCCACGATAATAGTATCAGCATTTGACACGCCAAGAATAATCCGTCCGGTGCTGTGTCCATCATCTGAAGTTTAAAAGTTATATACGTTATAACAAGTTATAGGTATCCGGCATATCGTCGCGCGAGGTTGGGAGAGTGTGAGAACAGCAAAAAAGGCAAGGGCAATTTCAAAAGAGAAGTATTAGTCTCGACCGACCCCGGACTCGAACCGAGAACCCCCAGTACCGGAAACTGATACGCTACCATTGCGCCAGTCGGCCTTGGATGAGACTTTCGCTTGTTTGTGGTTTATGAACCGTTTTGTGGAAGTGACTGCCGGAAATGTTGGTTTAAGTAGATGAAAATGACTGGAAGCACGGAAGGATCTTAAACCCCAAGTAATAATACCGAGTTATAACGTTATAACGTTATTATTCTCGAGCTCGTTATCATGAAGTAAGGAAGCGAGTCCGTTATTTCCAGCGAGCAATGTCCAGTCTAATTCTTGGTGCAAAGGCTGTCTCTGCAGATCTGGTTTGGTCGATGCATGCATATGATGAACTGCTGTCCCAATATTACATTGCACACTGGCAGGAATTCAGCACATCAGCATGAAGATGAGCGTATCAAACCACATGGCAGTTTAATTCCACGGAAGTTCCAGTTTAAAGCAAAAATTAAAACATTCCATACATCACTTAAGGTAAAGCGCACCTAATACTTAATCTAACTTGGAAACGTAAATATTAGATGAAGAGCGATTATATCAGTAGACAATTCTCCTAACCCTCAACATCATCCACCTCAACATCATACTAAGTAGCAAGAGTCTTCCGAACACTTTAAACAATCAGAATTACAATGAATTTCATTCCATGCATCCACTACCGTAAACTAGAAGCCTTTCCTCTACCAGTACTGCCGCTCTTTTATGTACTGCATTATTCTCGTCGGTTCTGTCTCTCAAGAAATCCCGTATCTGCTGCCATTATCTCGCAACACCATACCCTGCAGTTGCAATTGCTTGCCAGTGACTCGGAGACTGCCACTGTTGGTACCCATTACACAGCACTGGAGGAGTGCGAAAATTGTAAGATTTGGAGCGCTGGTGGTGCTAGTAGGTAGGGAGCCTGAAGGACAGTGTTGGACCAAGTCGAAGGCTGACGACAATAATATATAAGCCTCCCCGCATGTCCCTCCAAGTTGCCAGTGTTATAAGTACCGAAAACAAGCTTAGACTCGGTCTTCAAGCTCCATCAACCACAGACTTCTTCCAACCCGTTGAACTCCGCCCTTAAATATAACTTCAAGGTTGCTGATAGGAAATGGAAAAATTGAAAGAAGATCCTGAACCGTTGAATTCAGCCCTTGGATGTGACTTCAAGGTTGTTGATAGGAAATGAACAAATTGAAAGAAGATCCTGAAGCGTTGAGCTCAGCCTTTAGATGTGACTTTAAGGTTGCCGATAGGAATGGACAAATTGCAAAAAGATCCTGAACATGGATCTCCTGCCCATGCTAGGTAGCCATGTAAATTTGCCTCGCTGCTTTCGTAAGCTGGAGGTGGTTCTGGACGTCTGAGGACAAAACGGCTCCCGAAAAGGTGACAGAGGACTCTTGCCATAGGTTAGTTCTCGCAGCAATCGTCCAGGAATTGAGCAATCATACTAGCCCCAGGCTGACGAAGGGTAGCATCAAGTGCCAGTCTCTTTTCACTCCATTCACTCGCTTCAAAGAACTCCTAGCTTCTCGCCCGCCTCCTTTATAGGCTCCTTGAGCTGACTGAGTCTCTTCCTGGTCGACACAAAAGCCTCGGCCAATTTGGCCTCAGAAGCTGGGTCCCAGTCCACAATCCTACCTTCAATCGCCTCAATAGTCAATCCAGACCCATACGGGACCGTATGAACATTGGCCATGTGGCGGCCAACCCAGAGGCCGTTCGGAAAGATTCTTCGGCGCACGGAGGGTGTGAGCACCCAAGGCGGCCACCAAGGCTTCCTTGTTAATCTACCCATCGGCCAGAAACTCTTTCTTAATAAAAGTCGCTGGGTTGGCCTGAAGGTCGGCCGTCGCAAACGGGCATTTAGCAAGAAGGTCTTTTTGGCGGGAAAGCGTATAATTTGTCTTTATAGCGCTCTGCTTTTCTTTGGCGGTCGCCCTATCATGGCATGGAAAGTTGATCGCTCGAATAGTAGCCATAGTCGTGCCTGAGACTGCTGCAGCGTGGTCCTCTCTTCTTCCGATCTGGATATTGTAACAAGTTGGCCGAATCGAGCCTTTGCAGGGCTGAAACTCAGTAACGTACTCCATTGCAAGCTATGTCTTGCCTCCGGCTTTTGAGACCAGCATGCCGGTAAAGGCGATGTGTACTGCACCAATTTCCATCACCACTTGTGTGTCGAATTCGTTGCTGGTGTTGGAGACTGCGACTCAATTGGTGCACTGTAGTTTGCTGGCATGGGAATCTTCGTTGCTTTTGAGTGGTCTCCTCCAGTGGAAGACTCGGCTTCAAGGGAGCCACAAATCGATCCGGCAATGTATGTTGCTTGCAAGCTTGCCACATCTCGTCGTAAGCGGCGAAGACCTTGCGACCCTTGGTTTGCAAAAGGCTACAAAGACCGGCCGCGAATTCTGTCTGGATCCAGCTCCATGAAGCATTTTTTTTGAAAGTTCGAATGCGACTCTGATGAGCGAGCAGACGACGAAATTAATATAAAGAAGAGGAGGCTTTGGAGGCTTGAGGTGCTGATTGATTGAGGTGAGTTGCAAGTTGCATGGAAGGCCTTAAGGATGTACTAAGCGAGTTAGCAAAGTGAAAGGAAGGAGACCACAAGCTTACGAAGATGTGTTCTTCCAGAAAGATGTTTTCGTTGTAGTTGGGAAGGTAGTAGGCGAAACGGTTGCGGAGATGTTTGCTTGAGAAGGACAGAATCACTTGGACGGCGCATTGAGGGGTTGGATCATGTGCTTAGCGCCCAACCTTAATTGGCCACGTGGAAATACGCTAACGGAGATAGCCGGCGAATGACGTCTTGCCAGAGAAACATCGAGACAACGAAAACATTGCCTTGAACCTCTTTCATTTGGGGAATCTCACCTTCCTTCTTTCCTTGCAACGGTTTTACGCGACAGCCAGAAATTCTTACCGACAAAAGCCAGATCTCTTACAGCCTTCCGAAACACATCACCACCTTGAGAAAGGGACCTGAGAACGGTAAGGAAGTTCATACACCCCACCACTTTCCAAGAGACGCATATCCCACCACGTCGGTAATTGTTTGACAGAGAGTCACAAAAAAATGGCATCGTCACCCGAAATTCTCGCCTCCACACACCAGAACTCTTCACCCTCGCCCTCCACGCTGCACCATGCCGAAAACGAGATGGTTAAGCCGACACAGCAGCCAGTTACGTCTGTCGAGCCACCACAAAAGCCCGCCGAGTCCTTACCAGATCCTTTGGATGAAGCCCGTATGCTCGTCTACGGCTGGGAAAGGGTCGATAAAATGGACCCTTCATATTCAGCGCGTATCAGGGAGTGCGCTGAAGAGTTTGTCGAGGATGAACACCTCCTCACCGTACGTCGCGACCTTCCCATTTATTTCAATCGAGACCAGTTACGATTCATCACACCAATCACCACCGGTTACTTTGTTTCGGACGACCTCTACGACATGGGAGGGTTCATTTCGAGGGACCCTGAGAAGGTCCTTCGAATTCTCCAGAAAAATCGTGGAGAAGTAGTTGCCTACGAATGTGAGGGGCCATGGTTGTCAGATGGGCCGTATGACTTTGACAAGCCGACTGAGAGATACGAAGGGTCTGTCTGGGGGAAATATTAGCGGGAGTGAGATAACTGGATCTCTCTGAGCGTGTGGCATTCAGCAGATCGAGTTCGGCCCGGGATCGATTTTGCTTTGGTGGAGAGAAGCGTCTGAACCCCCATTGAACGAAGCTCGCCTCCTCGCCCACAGTTGCAACGTTGGTACAGCTTCGAAGCACTGTCCGATAATTTAAACGAACTGCTGACGGACCGCGCCATCGAATGCATCGAAGAAGACTTCGAGATCCCTGTACTCCGGGATTCTCCCATGTTCCTCCATGATGGATACCACAGAATCATTGTTCCCACCTCAGCAGGCTATTTCGTCTACGACTTGGATGATTGTATTGGTGCCTTTGTATCCAGGGATCCCGAGAAAGTCATGCGGATCATTGAGCAATGCTATGGACAGGTTCCTGCATCCAAATGCGAGGGGCCCTGGCTGGCTGGAGGACCATACGACTTTGATGTGCCGTCCGTGAAGTTCAAAGGGTCTGTTTGGGGGGAAATTTAAGGGCCTGGGAATTGGGAATCCTCAACATGTGTAGTGGGCTGTGTCTTTCCTGTTTACGACGTACTCGGCTTCCTCTCCGTCAGTGTGTTACTTCTTGGTCCTGCTTTGGCCAGTGAGCCGGATTGTTACCATCCACGCCTCTGTTTGGCATTTTTCTTTTTGTGGTTTGCATTGTTCTTTGCCTTGGTGGTCTGTGTCGTATTTGTTCATGTCGGTAAGGATGCCAGTTGCTTTTGTTTTATAGTTTATGGCCTTTCCTGTTTAGATGCTAGCCATTGCACTCGGAATACAAATGCGTTCATAATCCAGAAGAACATACTCAAGTACATAGTATATTCCCCCCAAATGAACTCTCGCGAGCCAGGACAAGACCCATAAATGCTCGATGCTCCGAAGTTTACCCACCCAGACCAAAGTCGAGTACCTACTAAGTAGGTACATAACATCATGCATGCAGCAACCCGAGAAAGCTCGGTAACCTTCCATCCCTTCTCAACAACCACCACACACTTTCCACCAACCAGTCGACAACCTCGCATCTCCCTACAAACAAGCCAACACTCTAACTTTTCGAGATTTACCATAAACCTGTCAACAGTCATCCTCCTGACTCGGTTTCAGATACCAGCCGACTACGATCCACGACTCGAGTACGTTGCGACGGTCAAACGAGTCGTCCTTTTCGGCATCTTCTCTGGTCCCAAACACTGCAAATTCTCTTCCGACCTGTCTCGCACACAAACTAAACCGTTGGCAGAACCAAGAGCAGCTACAAATTTCCGTCAACACTATCAGGCTCGCCAGGGATTGTCAACGGCACCACCGCCACATCACTCTTATTTCACAGCTGGGCGGGGATGGAAGTGGGATGGCATTCACCGACTGGAGCAGCTTGTCGCATTTACACAAACCTGACGACATCCTGAGTACAGCGGATGGGATTGATGGGACAGGAAAAGATGGGAAAGCATTAGGTATGTGTTTCTGGTCCAGCTTGCACAGCTGAATTGAGATGGTGCTCGGAATGTCGAAGAAGATGGACAAGGGTTGACATTCTTAGGTTGGAGCTCATCGCCGTCCAAAGCTCGAGAAGTGGACCTGGGTTCTGGAAGTCTACTTCTGCCAGCTCTCGGAGAGACTGACGGTTAGGAAGGTTGACACGAAGAGAGAGAAGCTGATTTAGTCGGCTGATGCAGGTTCAGACCCGGCTTTGCTATCGAGCGAGGCGAGGCATAATCAGGTCTCTATTTTCGGGCGTCAGTTTGCGACATGAGTGGCTTCGACCTCAAGGCTTGCAGAGAGGGTCCCGTGCTACTTGTACGAGGTTCGGAAGATAGGTCGTCCCACCCAGCGCTTGTTTTCAAAGCTGATCAACCGAAACAGTCATCTCCTATCGATTGGCTACGAATAGAGAGCACAAGCAAGTTTGCTTGGTGCCCAGATCCCCACGGAGAAGTTGCAGACAGTTTGTTCTTAACGTCTGGATATAGTCCGATCCTTTCGGCCCATCCTCTTCACAATCACAACGCCTTCGACATTCACTCGTAGCTCGGACACAAGACCCCAACTTTCACACAAACGCTATACAGTCGCTGGTTCCATCAACACCCATACCAAGTTCCACCATGGGCGGAGAAATCCTCATCAACAATGTTACCTTCTCGAAAGACAGCCCGCTCTGGTCGGAACGCGACGAAAGAGAAGCACACAGACTGCTGCCACCGAGTCCTCCCATTGCGACTCAAGGCTTAATCACACCAAGACCTGCTTCAAAAGTCACCTTCCCCCCTCCACTCGACGACGCTCGAATGCTCGCCATCCACTTCTGGACCAACATGAGCAAGGATGTTTATTTTATGGACCGAACGATCTTGGAAATGGCCAACTTTATCGAAGAGGGACTTGCGTTGACAATACGTTGGGACCTGCCCATGTATTATTACAACATTGATTTCCCTCAAGTCATAATACCCATTACAATAGGGTATTTTGTCGTTGATATAGAGAATTACTTTGGCGCCTTTATTTCTGCAGACCCAGAGAAGGTCTTGCGGATCCTTGAGGCACACCGTAGAATCAAGCCATCGGAGTGTGAAGGAGCGTGGGATTTCAGTGGGGATCCTTACACTCTTGATATGCCGTCAAGGAGGTGTGAGGAAGATTGGTGGGGTATGAAGGGGGCCTATGTTACCTGGTCGTCGGTAGGAGGTGAACCGCTGCAGACTCCTCTTGAAAGGCAGGAAGCGCTCATGATGCAGTAAAGTTTCGTAGTTCGGGAAAACGGTGTATCGGACCGGCCGCTTCTCAATCTCAATTGATGCCCGCATTTCTTCGTTTGTATTAAAGTGTTTGATGCCAGGCCAGTGATATGCCCGTTCGTGAATTCGCATTATTTCAATCCCATGTCCGAGATCTTGCTATAAGAACAGCATAGGAGCTATGGAAAAAAGTTCACAAGTTGGTCTGCACGTTTGACTTCTCACTTTCTCGTTTACCTAGCCGCCACATACCGATAGCAAACGATGCTCATACCGAAACTGTTGCTCATTGATATATATCAAGACGCTGCATGCAGAGCAGGAGCCTGCGTGTTAAACTTTGGTGTTTCTTGCAGCCTACTGCTGGTTGGCTTCTCCCCAAACAAAGTACGCAGTCGAACCACCACTAAACTAATAATGTCTCCGCTGTCGGATTTGCTCACAGCCATACCAGAGTCGAAATACCATCATGCATGCAGCAACCCAAGAAAGCTCGGCAGTTTTCCAATCTCTCCTCAACAACCACCAGGAAAATTCCTTTTACAGCAATTTCCGACCCACAACCGCAAATCACCAAAGTTCCCCCCACCCAGTCAACCAATTTGCATGTCTACAAAGAAGCCCTCGATACACCTGACGTTTTCTAAAGGTCAACTGAAGTGGAATTATGAGAGACGAACGGATGTTTTGGCATCCTTCAACAACACAAGACCGAAAGGAGTTTGGAAATCTACCCGGAAACCATGATCAAACTGAACACGACCTTGACACCCGTTCAGCACAACTCGAAATTCGCCTAATGATATTCCCACTGGCTCATCGTAGTTCTCCTACCGGCAGCAGACAGGACGACTTGATTGTCGCCTGAAAGCATCGTCTAATATGGACTTGAACGGAACCTGAAAGAAGCTCTGGATCGCTTCGCCATGCTTCCACGGAAAACTCCAAGGACAGTTGGGAACAGAGTTTGCAAGCAGCCACTGACTCTTTCGCCAGATCGTTGTCTATCACCAACATCATCCACGTCTTCTCAAAGTTTATCGCAACAACTCAAACAGCAGTTCGAACGACAACTACAGACCCTCTAGAAACCTCCGCACCACAGTCCATCGACTCAACCATGGGTGGAGAAACCTACCTCCATACTCTGGTTTATAAGGATCGCCCCGACCCTACTCCAACCAAAGACACCATTCAATCCACCAGCCCACCCTCCATCACCCCACGAGCCGCCACAAAAGCCACAACCCTTCCAGCTTCCCTCCCCAACACCCCCAATCTCGCCTCTACCTGGATCAACCTCGAGCCTTCCAGCTGGAGGGGCTGGTTCTCCGAGGAGATTGACGCCGCTGTTCAGTTCATCAGGAGCATATCGCTCATACCACGCTGGGACGTCCCCAAGTACATCCACGAGATGGAGCCCAGGATTATTGTGCCTACCACCATCGGGTACTTTTGTTATGATTGGGAGGGCGCTTATGGCGGGTTTATCTCGGCGGATCCGGAGAAGGTGGTGGGGATTAGTGAGAGGAATGGAGGCGAGATTGTGGCGAGGGAGTGTGAGGGGCCGTGGGTGTTTGGGGGGAAGCCGTATGATATGGAGGGGGCGAGTTTGAAGTTTCCGGGGTCGGTTTGGGGGGATGAGTAAGGGAGAGGAGGACTATTTGCACTGTGAGCTGGTTCGGAGGAGGAGAAAGTGGAGGATTTGTCGGTCTTGGGTTTCAGTTGGTGGAGATCAAGGTTGCTGAGCTCATTCTGTTCTTTGAGAAAGAACTTCTTGCAAATGGTAGATGTTACAAGGACACTTCGGTCTGCAGCTTTCGCTGTAGAAGTCTTTCACAGTCTGTTATTTTCAATCTCGTTTATCATTTCGCTGATCACTACTACCTAATGCAAGAACGTCCATCGTCTCCTGTTCATCAATTCCACCACAGCCTCAAATGAGATCTGAAGTCGTCCAACGATACTCCATCATACCACCGGGCTCCCAGAAAAAATACATCAGCCCCAGATTCTTGACCCTTCTTTCCCCTGCTTCACACTGCCCCAAGTTTGAGCTTTAGGTCGATCCTTATCCCTATCCCACTGCAGCTAATTCGGTTCGGTAGCAATTCCTGCCACCAACCTAATTCTTATTATACCGGTTCATAACGTCAAACTCATTCGAAACGATCTTCCGCTTTGTGTCGCCACTCGCAAAAAACCATCTGCTGCCTTGGGTAGTGAACTTGTCAGCGAAATCATAAACGCTCTCGCTAAGTTTGACTGCATCCAGAGATTCCACATACCCCTTCGCAAACTCCTGTACTTCTCTGTCCATGGCTTTGACGTGTGCAGCAGCGTCATCTTTGGTGGATGTGCGGTAACTGAGATCCGTTACAGCCGTGTCCTCAGCTGCTTCTTTGAGTTTCAAACCCATTCTTTCTAACCTCAAGAGTTGCTCTCGATGGCGGTCGAGCTCGTCCAATGCTGCTTGCAATAGATTTGATTCTGGCATGCTTGTGGTGGCTTTGAGAAGAGGGATATCTACGATGGTCATGGAATGCCACAGTTTTGTTAGAGACCTCGAGATTGTTGGGGCAAGATGACTGGGGCAGTTGTGGTGTTCAGGTATTCGTTGTTATCTCCTATTTCACAGACACCATCTTGGTCGAAGCCAGTATCAGTGGAACATGTGGTACGTTTCTCACAATGCTGAGCACCCTGTACTGACAGGATTTAGTATGAAACTCAGGTCAGCTTCATTTGGTTCGAGAATGCATCACCAGTACAGTTTAACCCAAGCTGTGAGACACCCGAGATTGGAAGCAAGAGCTTTGATATTCAAACTTTGACACTTTGTACGCCAACATTTCTGACCGAATGCTAAGCAACAAAGACTGGGATTGAGGCTACTAACGTCGACTCGAATTCCACCTCCGCAGTTACTTAGCTAGTTCTCCTCAGGCGAGATAGGAGATCTAATGCGCGCAAAGTACAGAACCTTGCCAGTGCACGCTTAATCGATTCTGATCTTCGAATTCAACCTTAAAATGTCTTCCCTATCCCACCAACCCAATATCCTCGAAACCTGCAATTGAGCAACTAAATCCGTCTTAAGTAGCTACTTTAGTTCGGTTTTAAGTGTGCAAACGTTTTGCGAATAGGAACGAAAAGGAAATTACCCCAAATCTTCGCTCTTGGATTACCTGTCTTCGACTTAACATAAACCAATACCCTCTCTTTGCCAAAGTTGTACATTTTTGTCCTCGTATCTAAAGCAAGATCCGCCAAAGAGCCTGCGGTTTTCGCCCTATCACAAAGAGCCTTAATGTCGGCTTCGAGAGCCTCTGGATTCCATTCTGTAGTGCGTTGAGAGGGATCCAGAGTTTTTTCATCAACCTCTGTCAGTAGTGCTTTGAGAATTCCCCGGTACTTCTTGCAGTCTTGGTCTTTGATGTTGGAGAACGCTTCATCGAGCATGGCGTTCAGGTGTTCGCTGTTTAAGGTGACCTTGGGATCAATGCGGATCTTCTCGAGTTCCTCAGTTGTGTAGCCAGCTGCAGAGCCAGTAATCGTCGTACCGACCAAGCCAGTCGTCGCATCTGCTTCTCCATTCGCCTGGTCCTTCACCGCCACATTCTTGGAATCCACAACTGCCAAAACCTTTGACTCCGTCGCACGCACACCTCCCTGCATCGTTCCCTCCGGAGATATCTCATACAAGGGCTTGTCTTGCACCTGCTGATTATCGTTCGCCAGCTCTGCAAGAATAAAGTCGTGCGTTGAACCCCAAGCTTCCTTCGCACTCTCCCGATCCCCACTCTTTATAACATTGCAAAAGCTCTCCACAAGCTCCTTAATCGTCTCGGGGTTGTAATAATAAGCATCCCGATTTTCCACATCGCGAGTTATTTGATCCTCATCCCGAATCAAATCTTGCAGCTCTTGGATCCAGTCGCGATACTCTGCATCTTTTGTCGATTCCAGTGCTTTATCGAGGATTTTGTTTAGGTCCTTGCTGTTCAGTGTGTCGGAGGGATCTTCCAGAGGGGCTTCTTCTTCCTCGGCAGTTCTGTCGCTCATCGTGAGTGGATATGTGAATCTGCACTATTCTCGGAGCTCGTTAAAGAAAGGGGAATAGTAGGTTGGTGCAGTGGTGTTGGAGAGGAGATGAATCCATTATGCAAGAATTCATTTTCATATATGAGGGCCTCCATGGCTAGGTCAAGATGAGCATATCGAGAGTGCCAGCTCCAATGCGCTCATGTAGCTGGTCAAGATGTACAGCTCAAACGTCGGAAAAGAAACAGGCGTGTACAACAATCAAAGAAGATAATCCCGGCGTTGGGATCGAACCCGCATTCTTTCCGTCTGTCATGCATGTCAGCTGGGTACATTCTCCATATCGGCAGGGCTTCAGAGTAGGATCAATACCGTCACATTAATAGCTCCAGTATTCATACCTAGTACCGGTTTGCAGTTGCAGAACATTTCTCGTGCCTTGCCATTTTCGTGAATATCAACTTGAACATGCATGAAGTCATCAACCAATCGATCATCTTGAACATGCATAGAATCGATTAATCTCTTTCAGAGCAAAGGAAGTATGTACCAAACCCAATGTCCAAAGTCCAACCTCGTAAAACAAGCTGCCGGTCCGTAAGAAGACATTCCGACAAACGTACTTACCTGCACATAAACAGCCACAGGTAAGTACTTATTGAACAAGTACTTATAAACATAACAACACCACCACTCCAACTTGAAAATCAGTGGCTACCCCGTTTATCACTTCCCATTTTCTTTCGAGCAGGCGGAGTAGTAGCCTTCGCCTTCACTGGCAGCCTCTTGACCAGCTCCCCAAACCTCGTATCTTTCAGCATCCCCTCCTTCTCTCCCTCCTGAACCCATCTGAGTGGCTCCTCAATCATTCCTATCGGTACTGCCACCAATTCGGCAAGTTTCGCAAGCGCCTACTTCACAGCCTCCCCTTTTTCCACATGCATATAGAACTGCTCTAGCTCTACGTCCTCATAGTACCGTTGCATCTCGGCCTGTTCAGCAACACGTCTCTCGTTCCGTTCTCTTTCGGTCCACAAATCTCTGTTTTGAAATCTGCGGTACTCATCTGTGAGTGAATCGACGTCTTTCAAGAGGGCAGAGAGTTGCTGGAGCTCTTTCGTTAGGGCGAAGAGTTTATCGTGGGCTTTGTCGATGTAGTCCCGGCATATCGGCAGGCTAGCAGCGGGAATTCACCAGAACCTTTGCGGCAGTGCTGACGTTGTTGTTGATGTCGGCCATGGCTTGTGGTTGAGATGCTTGGAGAAGTACGAGGTGAAAAGGATGATGAAAGTGGGAGAAAGCAGAGCTGGGTGAAATGTGCTGCGTTGTATTGGCAAACGAAACTATGTTCAAGATGACCCACCTTCGACTCGAGCCCCTTTCCCCACCAAAACAAAAAAACAAACCTAACGCGGGAGTCGAACCTGCAATCTTCTCCATATTTCTTCAGCACAGAGTTTCACAAGGAAATGCGTCGTGAACACCACCCTCGAGCTATACCATGTCTATGAATTGAGATCAGAGCCGTAGAAAACGGTTTTCTAAGGCATCATTGAATGTACATATCAAAACCCCAAAACAAACTATCCTCAAAATCAAGTCGACCCTTCAACACAACCCTTCTCAACAGCTGCCTTATCCCTCCCAAGTTCAACCCCTATTGGAGTTATTCCCGTGGTTCAGATGCAGCTCTATACGGGCGCTGCGCTCTATTCATGGGCGTTGCAACGGAAGTTTGGCCAAGGCAACGCACATGCGACAGCCCAAATCCTACCAAAACTTCATGGGGGGCGCCTAGACTTCGTATGGAAAACGCTATTTCTATAGCACTTCTATAGAGTGACGGGAATTACTGTAGTGGACATTAAGGTTGGTACAACCCCTCGCTGCTGACCGGGAAATTCTTATGGACACCTTGATTTTTTCATTAGTTTTGCACGTAAATATGGAGAAACAACATGGAAATGGTGCTGACTGATGGTAAAATCAGTGGACAAAGACCCCTTGCTGACGCTGACCGTACCAACCTTAATGTCCAGTACAGTACTCCAATACAGGCGAGAAAGGAGCTCGGTATTCAAGATGCACATAGGCCTGTCTGTTGGAACTGGCAGGTGGACAAGCTCGCTGTATGATGTACAGGCAAATCATCGCACGGTTTACAAAACTGCGAGAGACACTGGATGTTCAAGGTCAAAGAGAGTATCATACGAGGTTCCAGTACGCCAAATTCTAAGGGTTATTCTCATGGATACCAAGCCTAAGTACAATAGCTACTTACGCAAACCCTGATCGCTCCACCTAGTCCTTTCAACTCCATCCACGAGTAAACGATAGAACAACTCACACCCCAACAAAACGACTTCTTGCGATAACTCGCCAACCACAACTCTGATTACAGCGATTCTTTCACTATTCTCCTCTGCTCCCCATACGGAGCTTGGGGATATCTTTATTTTTCCCATATCCTCACTTCTGAACATTTGGTGAAGGTTTTCATCATTTTCAGGGGTTGGAAAATCTCTTCTCCTCACTTCCCTACCTCAAATTGAGTGGGGAATCCCTCTTCCATGACCATCAGTTGTTTCTCTCTCCACCACCAACAATCGCATCAATCTCCTTCTTTTGCCATTGGAATCTCCAGCTTCCACTCCCTAAGAATCCCGCATCTCAAGCTCTTTCGCCTGTTTTTCGCTTCAGTATCGTCTCTCTTCGTCTCTCTTCGTCTTGATAGCCTATCAAGCCCCCTTTTTCGGTTACCCCTGGCAACTAGATCAGATCATGTCTGCCAACCAACACACCACCTTGGCGTCACATGGCGCACCGCCACAACCCTCCTCTTCAGCATCAGTAGTCGACGATGACGTCCAAATGGACATCCTCGCGCATGAACAGGAAGACTTTCCGCCACTCGCTTCGCAGCGTAAGCGCGGCCGCCCGGAGCTTGACTTAAGCTCCGACTCGGAAGCACCCTCCAACGGCGTCACCCGTAAGCAACGCCCACAACCGACCGGCCTCCTCACCTCCAAGCACGCCAATGTGCCTGATAACTATGCCCCTGGTACTACTAGCAGCCTCGCCCTGGGTAGCCAGCCATCTGCCCCCGTTACCCAACCCGAGCCTGTTACCTCTGCACCAATGCCCACCCCAGCCACTATGGAGGACCTCCTTGCTGAACTTCGCTCCCTCCGTCAGGAAGTGAACGACCTGAAGCAACAAGTCCACACCCTCACACACCGACCGGATTCCTCGACCACCAACATACGCTCGACGACACGACCCCCACCCCCGGTCCCTGCCCATACTCGTCCCAAAGCCAACCGCTCCCGACGCTTTGCAGATGTCCTGCAACCACCCCCACACACCAACACCCCCGCAGTCACCACCCGTAGGGGTCCAGCTCCTACGGTCACCGCCCAAGAAGCAACACCCCCACCAGCAATCCCAACCAAACGTGCCCGACGCGTTGTTGTACAGGCTACCACCCCGATCAAGACAGACCCACTTGCCATTCGCGACGCTATCAACAAAGCACTGAAGGCGGCGAATGCACCGGGCTATCTTCTCATCCGCTCTGTCACCGTCAACTCTAAAGGCAACGCCCTTTTAACCGTGCTGGAAGGAGGTACCAGTGCCGACCTCGTCAAATTTTCGCAGCACGTCACTAAAGCCCTTGCGAGCATTGGCATCACCACCACCCGCATCGAACCTGATAACCGCTGGTTCAAACTTCTCGTTCATGGAGTCTCAGTTGTTGATTTTGGAAAGGAGGAGGGAATGGAGTATCTCCGAGACAAGATCAACCGCTTCAATCCGAAGGTACAACTCGCATCACTGCCCCGTTGGCTACTCTCGGAAGATCGTCGCAAAGGCAAGGCCTACTCCTCAGTGGTCATTGCTGTCCACACACAGGAGGAACAAAACCTTGCCAATAAGGGACTTTACATCCACGGCATACGCAAACGCACTTCCACTTACTACGCATCCCGCCGATCCGACCAGTGTTCTCACTGCTTGAAATTTGGCCATGTTTGGCAAACTTGCAAGAACTCTCCACACTGCAAGTACTGTGCCGGCCCCCATCTTTCTACCGAACACGCTTGCAAGACTTACGACGTGAAGGGCAAGAGCTGCGCCCACAACACCCCCAGATGCTTCAACTGCAAGGAAGACCACTTTGCCACCAGTCGCGACTGCAAAGCTGTTCAGCATTTTAGAGCTGGCACCTGCGATGACACCCCCACAAATACCCAAGCATGAGTGCCACAACACACTCTGCGGCCTCCATTCGGATCATACAACACAACTGTATGAAAAGCTCAGTTGCCATGCACAGCATTCTGGAAACTGCTGTACACACCGCCGATGTTGTTCTCTTGCAGGAACCCTCATGGGCTCATCAAGGAACAATCCGGCACCTCTCTTTCGAACGCATTCTCCCTGGAGGAAATGCAACAGGCTCTCGTCCGAGGGTGGTAGCCTTCATCTCAAATGCCGCAAAAGAAACTCTGGGTCTGCAGATACAGACTCGCGAAGATCTGGTATCTGACCCAGACATTCAGGCATTTGAAATCTTGACGTCTCTTATTCCCCCCACACTCATTTACAACATCTACAATCAAAAGGATGGAACGTCGACCTATACCTTGGACCGCGTCTTTAATGACACCACAGTCTTTCCCGACCGCACACTTCTCGCTGGCGATTTTAATGCACACCACCCCCTGTGGAGCTCCACACGCCGCCCTCCGTTCAACGCAGAGTCTTTAGTATCTCTTATCGAGAAGCATACTTTTGATCTCCTCAATACGAAGGATGCACCAACCCACTTCCCTCGCAACCACAATCAACGGTCTACCATTGACCTCACTCTCGCCAGTCCAGTACTGTATCCCAGCATACAACGATGGACAGCAGACTCCAAAGCCGGTAGCGGCTCAGACCATGCTGTTATACGCTATGAACTTCAGGCTCTGGACGCCACCACGGTGCCGGACCCTCGGTCTGTCAACCAACGTTTTGCATGGAAGCGGGCTAAATGGGAGCTCTTCCAAACAACACTTCGGGAAGCTACACTACCCTACACAGAGGAATGGGAACGACTGATGTCCTCTTCTCATGTTCATGCGAATCTCGATCGCGCTGGCGTACTTCTCCGTGATTCCATTCTATCGGCCGTTGCTGTCTCTGTTCCCCGCTCTATACCATGCCCCCGATCCAAGGCATGGTGGACGCCGGAACTCACACAGAAGTACACGGAGATGAATCGATGCGAGAGAGTATGGCAGCGGTTCGGTGATGAGGCTGACTTGAAGGACTTTCAGCAGAAGCGCCAGGAATTTGCTCGCGCGATCAACAAAGCCAAGACCACCCATTGGGACAACTTTCTAAAGGAAGTAAAGGGAAAAGACATTTACACGGCTTTCCGCTACACCAAGCCTCCTCGGATTCAACGCACCTCCGTTATCCAAGCCAATGGCCACACAGCAACTGTCTTCAAGGAGAAGGCACAACTGTTCCGATCCACTTTGTTCCCACCGCCGCCTGCTTATGCACCTGCAGCAATGCCGCCCTCCAACACCGCACATGCCACTATCGCCTGGACTTCCGTTAGCGACTCAGAGATCGAACAAACCATTACGACCTCTGCCCCCAACAAAGCCCCGGGTCCCGATGGGATTACTTTCGCTTGCTTGCGGGAAGCCTACAAAGCTATTCCTCACTGGTTCAACTCCCTTTATCGGAATGTGCTCGACCAGGGCTATCATCCGCTCTGCTGGCGCGAGGCCACACTGGGGTGCGATTATACCAAAGCCTCACAAACCGGACTACACTGCAGTCAAAGCCTACCGGATCATCGCTCTTCTCAACTGCCTAGGCAAAGTAGCAGAGAAGCTGGTGGCACAACGACTGGCAGCCCTCTGTGAGGAACATCATCTCTTGCATAAGGACCAAATGGGGGGTCGTAGCTCTCGCTCAGCTCCGGATGCTATTATGGCTCTTGTGCACGATGTGGAACTGGGATGGAAACAAAACCAGATCACCAGCGCTTTATTCCTGGATGTCAAAGGAGCCTTCGACAATGTCTCTAAAGTTCGACTCCTGAAAACCATGAAGCAGATGGGTCTTCCCTGTCAACTTATCAACTGGGTCGATCACTTCATGTCACAGCGACGCATTGCGTTGGCATTTGATGGCAACAAGGAGCAACTTCAGCCGGTGGAGACTGGCATCCCGCAAGGCTCACCTTGCTCTCCGATTCTCTTTATCATCTACCTTAAGCCCCTCTTCGACACTCTGGAACATCATGGACTCCCCATTCAGTGTCCCAGCTACATGGATTATGTGGCCCTAATTGCCACTGGAAAATCGCAACAGGCCAACATTCGCCTCTTGGAACAAGCAGCCGAAATTACCTTTCAATAGGCAGCTGAGAATGCAGTAGCATTCGACGACAGCAAATCTGAGCTGATTCACTTCACACGAGGTCGCAAGCCACTTCAGAGCCTGCAACTCCCCAACGGCACTACTGTGGAACCTTCTAAAGTTCTACGTTGGCTTGAGGTTCATTTGGATTGCCGTCTCAGCTTTACAGCACATGTAACCACGAAGGTTGCTGCAGCACAACGCGCCTTAGCAGGCCTTCTCCGTCTCTCTAATACAGAGAAGGGTCTCAGTATTGGCCACATGCGACAACTCTATCAAGCGTGCATTGTACCAATTGCAGACTTTGGCTCCGAGATCTGGTGGAAGGGCAGAGGTCAAGACCATCTTCGGAACAAACTCCAACTCCTTCAGAATATGGCTACCCGCCGTATATTAGGGGCCTTCAAAACCACTCTCATCCCCATTCTTGATGTTGAGGCAGCTTTACCACCGGTGGAAGTCCGGCTGTCTCAAAATCAACGACTCGGAAAAGCGGCCCTACGCCTGCTCCGTCTCCCGGCCGATCACCCAGTTTTACGTCGTTGCCCGGACTCTTTTCAGCCTGCCCCTGATGGCATTGCAGAGGAAGATCCCGCAGGAGCCCGCTGGTATGAACCTACTACCAAGAAACGACAGCATACTACATGTCTCATCCGGACCATTGCCCGGCTGGCGCCCTAGCTGTCGCCCACAGATCCACTGGAACATACCGCCTGCCCTGTTGCAGAACACCCATCCCTGACCCCCATCGACTTCCATATCGACCCAGTCAACAAGGAACAGGCCACTCGCCTCCACTACCAACGCCTTGCATCGATCAACAAGCGAACCTCATTGATTGCCTATAGCGATGGCTCGAAGATGAACGACAATGTCGGGGCGGGCTATATCGTCAAATACCCTGGCAAAATGGACTACACTGGCTCCTTCGAACTAGGTCCCTATCTTGAGGTCTTCGATGCCGAACTCTTTGCATGCAGCCGGGCCTGCCAACGTGCTCATGCACTCTCTCGAACCTCCCGTACGTTTAAAGACTGCTGGATCTTCTTAGACAACTCTGCCGCTATCCGCCGGCTTCAACACTTCCGTCCCGGGTCTGGACAAGCTTACGCCATTGACATCCACAATCTAGCTGCCAAGCTCGCAGCCCGCGGCATCCAGCTCCACATTCACTGGGTCCCTGGTCATACTCAAATCCCTGGGAATGAAGCTGCAGATGCAAAAGCCAAAAAGGGTTGCCAGATGCCTATTGCCTCTCTCAAAGCGGAGGTATCTTATGCCTACCTACGGCGTAAAATCAAAGCTCAAGCGCTACTCGACTGGCAACCTCTGTGGGCTGCACGCAAACGAGGCCTCGCATACGAAGGCTCTCCCCGGCTACAGCTTGACCCTCTCATGGCTCGGGCCCCCAAACGCGATAGTGCCCGTGTCATTCAGATCCGCTCTGGTCATGGCTACTTCAAATCTTACCTCTATGGCAAAGCCCACTCCTCTACTGTGGAGTTCCCTGCCTGTCCGTGCCGCAACCCTTTGCAAACCGCAGAGCACCTAGTGCTCTACTGCACACGGTTCAAGACACAACGACGGCAGTTTCTACAGAAGTGGATCAGCACAGATGCCTACCGACAGCGCTAGATGGATGTCTACTCTCGTAAGGGTACTCAAGCCCTCCTTTCATTTCTGGAAGCGACATCAATCTGCCTTCGCCCTCAGACTGCAGCTACCTGGGTCCCCGGACTCGGAGAGCTGGAACAGCCTGAGGAGGAGGACAGACCCTGATTCTCTTCCTTATATCTACACTTTCGCGTTTCTTTCTTTTCCTTTGTTTACGCAGCCTTGGCCTGCAGAAATCCCACTTGACTAGTATCTGGGAGATTGAAATAGGTAGAACTACTTTCATTATGTTTTTGGCGAGGGGAGGAGGAGTTCCCTCACAGGCTTTGGTGCACAGTACCATCGCCTGCTCATGACGAATTTCTTTTAGTATATATCTCTTTCCTATTTTTCCTTTGTTCCTCCGTCATTTCCTCACTTCAGATAGCTAGCTAGCTCAGATGAATATAAATTACTACTACTACTACCATCCACGAGTAATTCATGTCATGCATAGTAGTCAAGTATACTACCGTCAATGATATCCTCTCAACTCTAAATGCGAAAACAGAAACAAATGAAATCTAAAAAGAAACATGCGACAAAAGGAAACAAAAACAGTCAACACAGAGTGCCTTCACATCATTTGCATCATGCAAACAGCCACGCTACTTGATGGCGCTGACGACTGTACTCTTCTTCAGCTCCTTGTATGCTTGCAAGCTTCGAACCTTGTTTGCAACGGCAACATTGGGAATCATCATGATTGCATGCTCTGCAATCATACTGCACATCGATACCTTGCCATTGGCGGCATCGTTCACCACAACGGCCGCATCAAAAGCCTTATTAAACTGAGCCACATGTTTCTCATTGAGCAATTCAGTTCGGATTTTTGCGAGAAACGCATCGATATTCCCCTGCTGATTTTCCCACTCGTGATCCGCTACCCGGTTTTGTGGATCTGCAACGTGCCCCTGGACCGAGGCGAGAACTGTCGTGACGTGACGAAGTGCCTCTATACTTACGGTATACTGACTCTGAATAGTCCCGAGCTGGTCGATGAGCCCTTTCAATTTGTCGGAAAACGCAGCAAAGACAGCCGGTACAGAGCCTGTAGACATCGAGGTTTAGAAGATAATCGATTTGAGTGCTTGGGCAAAGGGGGGTGCGAAAGTATGGTAATATCAAAGCTAAAGAAGGCAGAGTAGTGTAAATTGTAGAGAGAAAGGAAATTGTCGGTAATCGCAAAGAGTTTGAGAATGCACTGCTGGTTAGGTATTCGAGTGGATGATGCCTCTGAAATTGAGGGGCGAACTGCTACTCTTATATACAACTTTGAAGAGCAGTACTTTAGCTATCGTCCAGATGGCCGGCATTTTACGATATGTCAATTACAAATTATGGTTTAGATAGAAAATTCCCGAAGATCAAACCGTTTGACCTGCTATTAGAACAGTAAGCCGAGTATTCTGGATTTGGTGTAACTTCGGTCCGTTTGTAGTGCTGCACACTTCCGTAATTTCAAAGATGGCCACCCGAGTCTCGATGTGAGAAGCGGAGGTTTCACGAGGAATTGGTATTTGTAAGAAGCGGACGTTTGCTATTTGTAAGATTTCCAATCTCTACGGGTCGTTTGCATGCTGTGGATTGCCGTGAATCCAACCAGATCGAGCTCGAAGAAGCGAGTTCGAAGCTTTCAAGATATGCCGTCGAGCTTGGAATGGTATGATTCAAGTACCGATGTTCGTTTGCTACAGCATTGTCGCATTTGCGTGCTATGATTCTGCCTTCCATCCAGCCCATGGTCTTGAGATCTAGTGGTCAGCTAACAGCATCTAGTACGTACACAACCTTTCCTATCTCGAGATCTTCAACTACTTCTCAAAGAATTCCTATAGGCCATGTCCCCTCGCCATGATCGGATGAGTAATTACTTGCTACTTGCGAGCTTGCAGATAGCTTCAGGTTTCATGCAAATACAGGCTTCATATTTCGTATCCCCTCCTCTCCAAAACTACCAAAGAAGTCCCTATCCAAACTTGAACCACTCGACTACAATGCCTTATCAGCTCGGAACGTTAGCACCTCCTTCGCCCTTGCAGGTGCACCCTTTACACCTCAAGCAGACTTCCGGCTCCTTTTTTCTCCCATCATAGTACGTATAGAACTGATCATTGCGGAGTGTCGCTTCCAAATACTTCGTTCCGATATCTGCCTTGAGTTTGCCAGGTGCCCCTGACCCAACTTGTCTACTACTAAGGAAGTAGTAACCTTTTCCCGCAAGTCCTTGCGTGCCTCGAGACCAATAAAAGCATGCAGAGATACCTGAATACCCTTCTGAATCCTCTCTATCTCATACCTGACTCCGTCTGGATTGTAAACTATGGGTGCGCTGCGGTTCATTATTGTCTCCGTAAGTCCACCGACCGTCGAGATAAGCTTCAGGAGATGCCGGAGTTGGACTCGTGCCTCTTCGACGTCCATGATTGCTTTATCTAGCTCATCATTTAATTGCCCGACTCGGATAGGTAGGGCGTTACTTGGACGGCACAGTTCGGTTTCTCTCTCTTTGCTTGTTGGAACGGTGGGCTGCCGTACCTTCGATAGTGCTTCTTCTAGTTTGTCCGATGGCCTTTACGGAGGAGTCATTTCCGTGGCTGAATCTCGAATAGGCTGTACTGCAAGGAAAGGGAAATAATGTTGTGTACTGAACAAAATTCCGAGGGAAACAGGAACGAACTGGGTAGCTGTAGGTTGAGCTTGACTGACTGATCAGCGAAAATAGGTACCAAGTCTTGTTCGATGTGTACAACTCGAGAGAGTTAAGCTCGCGAACTTCGCAATAAGGACGTTCTCGCGACCGCAATTACGGATCTGAAGAGCGTTGAGGAGGCTAGTGCGGTCACGTGGTACATCTAGGCACGAACGGGTTGATAAGGAGGCGTGGCGTTAGTTTAGAGAGTTATCCAATACATCACTCGGTTATACGCTTCTACACTGTATTCCTCTCATTTGTTCCCCCATCGACCAGAGCGACGCCTGCGAGTGGCTTTTACTTTGTGTTATCTTTTTGCTTAGTGCTACTATCGATTCGAGTATCGACATGAGGAATTCTTCGGGCGAGACAGCTGAGGTTGCGGTCCCTTGGGAATCGAACGACGGTGTGGAATTTGACGAGGAGGCATATGAGGGGTTTGATGACGACATTCAGGATCCTCCGGAAGATTGGTGGAATGACGTCAAACGCGAGGTATACTCAAACAGGAAAGAAGAAGGAGAGAGAACTATCTCCGTGGAGTGGCAAAAGGACAGGTGGCTGTTGCCCCACCAAAAGAAGGTTTCGAACTGGTCTTCTTCTCTTACTCCTGATCACACACCACAACACAACGCAAAGGTCACGAAACCTGCCTCAAAGCTTACACCACAACAACAGGCAGAACAATCAGAGAAGAGAAGAAGACTGGTGAGTCTGCTCCACGACTACCGAAATCGGCCGCAAGTACCTAACACTCCGCACAGACCTGTGGGTGGCCTGTTGTCGGACTCAGAGCGAGAATCATCGTCAGAATCATCGAGATCGTCTTCACCGAACACAGACGGTTCTTCACACTCCGAACCAGAGATCAATCATCATCAGAATCAATCGAAGATTCCTTCAAATCAACAAGCAGAGGAGACATCGAGGAATCCACCGACATCAAAACCAACACCAAAACCTACATCAGCATCGACTCCACCGAGATCTGGTCCTTCGTCTCCACCTCGCTCACCACCGACTCCGCCTCCACCTCCAGCTAGTCCATCAACTCAAGAGACTGCAACTGTGTCTGAGCACCATCGGAGAAGGAACCTTGCGGCTTTGTTGGATTCTACAGCCATGGCTTTCTTCACTTCGTTCGGGAATTTCAAAGGAGAGATGATTGAGGAAATGTTTGAATCGATTGAGACTGAGGATCAGTTGCGTATCGATCAAGCCACTGTGTTGGGTGTTACTCCGGAGACTCTCAAGAGCATTATGGCAAAGAGTCCCATTGTCAAGAAGGCTAAGCTTCGAGCTAGTCTGAAGGGAGCGCCTCTGGACTACTTCAATTGCTTGTCTCCAGACGTGAGAATGGACTACGAGAAAGCAAAGAAGGCTCTGATGAGGAAGTATGGCATGGACAATCAGGAGTCCACTGAGGAAAAGGAAGAACGACGGCAGCTGCAGGCTCTTCAACAAATGTCGACTTTGAAACAAGGACACATGCCCATGAAGGAGTATATCCTGGTGTTGGAGGACTTGGCTGAAGTGTTGAAGACGGGAACTCTTCCCAAACAATTGGTTAAGATGTGGATTGATG